>SJYC01077680.1:0-21725 GCA_006408675.1 Madoqua kirkii | reverse complement strand
TTTTCCAGTCCTGTGGCCACTGCTGAGTTTTCCAAATTTGCTGGCATATTGAGTGCAGCCCTTTCACAGCATCATCTTTCAGGATTTGAAATAACTCAACTAGAATTCCATCACCTCCACTAGCTTTGTTCGTAGTGATGCTTTCTAAGGCCCACTTGACTTCACATTCCAGGATGTCTGGCTCTAGGTGAGTGATCACACTATCGTGATTATCTGGGTCATGAAGATCCTTTTTGTACAGTTCTTATGTGTATTCTTGCCACCTCTTCTTAATATCTTCTGCTTCTGTTAGGTCCATACCATTTATATCCTTTATCGAGCCCATCTTTGCATGAGGTGTTCCTTTGGTATCTCTAATTTTTTTGAAGAGATCTCTAGTCTTTCCCATTCTTTTCTTTTCCTCTATTTCTTTGCATTGATCATTGAGGAAGGCTTTCCTGTCTTTCCTTGCTATTCTTTGGAACTCTGAATTCAGATGCTTATTTCTTTCCTTTTCTCCTTTGCTTTTCACTTCTCTTCTTTCACAGCTATTTGGAATGCCTCCTCAGACAGCCATATTGCTTTTTTGCATTTTTTTTCCCATGGAGATGGGATTTATCCCTGTCTCCTGTACAATGTCATGAACCTCTGTCCATAGTTCATCAGGCACTCTGTCTATCAGATCTAGTCCCTTAAATCTATTTCTCACTTCCACTGTATAATCATAAGGGATTTGAGTTATGTCATACCTGAATGGTCTAGTGGTTTTCCCAACTTTTTTCAATTTAAGTCTGAATTTGCCAATAAGGTATTCATGATCTCAGCCACAGTCAGCTCCCGGTCTTGTTTTTGCTGACTGTATAGTGCTTCTCCTACTTCGGCTGCAAAAACTATAATCAGTCTGATTTCGGTGTTGACCATCTAGTGATATCCATGTATAGCCTCTTGTGTTGTTCCAAGAGAGTGTTTCCTATGACTAGTGCGTTCTCTTGGCAAAACTCTATTAGCCTTTGCCCTTGCTTCATTCCTTACTCCAAGGCCAAATTTGCCTGTTACTCCCCTAGAGTACTGTTAATTTCAGTAATTGGTTGTTTGTCTCTACATGTTTATTCTTTAATTCTTCTAGATCTTTGTTAATTGATTCTTGCATTTTCTCCACTTTATTTTCAGCATTTTTGATCATATTTACTATCATTATTCTGAATTATTTTTCAGGTAGGTTGCCTCTTTCCTCTTCATTTATTTGGACTTCTGTGTTTCTGGTTTGTTCCTTTATTTGGGTAGTATTTGTGTGTGTGCGTTAGTCACTAAGTCATGTCTGACTCTTTGCAACCCCATGAACTGTAGCCCGTGAGGCCTCTCTGTCCATGGAATTCTCCAAGTAAGAATACTGGAGTGGATTGCCATTCCCTTCTCCAGAGGATCTTCCCGACCCAGGAATCGAACCTTGTTCTCCTGCATTGCAGGCAGATTCCTTACCGTTTGAGCTACATGGAAGTCCTTAGTATTTCTCTGCTTTTTCATTATTTTTTTTAACTTGTTGTGTTTGAGGTCTCCTTTTCCCAGGCTTCAAGGTTCTTTCTTCCTTTTTGTTTCTGCCCTCCTAAGGGGCTTCCCTTGTAGCTCAGTTGGTAAAGAATCTCCCTGTAGTGCAGGAGACCTGGGTTCAATCCCTAGGTCAGGAAGATCCCCTGGAGAAGGAAATGGCAACCCACTCCAGTATCTTTGCCTGGAAAATCTCATGGACAGAGAAGCCTGGTGGGCTTTAGTCCATGGGGTCACAAAGAGTCCGGCATGACTGAGCGACTAACACAAACACTTAAGGTTGGTCCAGTGGTTTGTGTAAGCTTCCTATAGGATCAGATTTGTGCTAAGTTTTTGTTTGTTTTTCCTCTAATGGGCAAGGCTGAGTGAGGTGGTAATCCTGTCTGCTGCTGATTAGGTTTGCATTTTGTATTATTTGTTGTTTAAATGAGGTGTCCTGCACAGGGTGCTACTGGTGGTTGGGTGATGGCAGGTCTTGTATTCCAGTGGTTTCCTTTGTGTGAGTTCTCACTATCTGATACCCCCCAGTAGGGTTAGTTCTCTGGTAGTCTAGGGTCTTGGAGTCAGTGCTCCCACTCCAAAGGCTCAGGTCTTGACCTCTGGTCAGGAACGAAGGTTTCACAAGTGGTTTGTTATGGCATTAAGTGAGATTAAAACACATATCCAAAAATGAGAAACCAAAGATGAACCTCAGACAAATGGCAGTTACAAATTCAGGCAAATAATAATTAAAATAAAGAAATACACACATATACATATATACCCATGAACAAAGTGAAAACAGTCCACAAAAATAAAATACAATAGATTGATCTGGTGAACAAAGGAAACCAAAAATTATATTTATCAGTTAAGAACAAAACTAACTAAAGCACAAACAGGAAAACAAAACTAAAGCAAGGTGCCAAGTGGGGAATAAAGCAACGAAAACAAAACTAACAGATATATTTAGAGGAAAGGAAAGAAAGAAAGAATAGATATGCAGAGTTAAATAGAGGTAGATGAAGAAGATTTATATACATTAAAGATTAACTGCAAGGAGAAAAGAACAGTAGGAAAGGCAAACAAAGGAAAAAATGTAGTAACAATATAATAGGTTTAAAAAAATTAAAAGTTAAAATTATAAAAAAGAGAAAAGGGAGAAAAAAAAAAAAACAGAAGAAGAAAAAAGGAAAACCCCACAGAACTGCAAAAACCCAACAGAGATTCAGAGGTTTATAACAACAGTAAAAAGTGTGACTGCTAAGTCGCTTCAGTCGTGTCTGACTCTGTTCAACCCCATAGACAGCAGCCCCCCAAGCTCCCCTGTCCCTGGGATTCTCCAGGCAAGAACACTGGAGTGGGCTGCCATTTCCTTCTCCAGTGCATGAAAGTGAAAAGTGAAAGTGAAGTCACTCAATTGTGCCTGACTCTTAGCGACCCCATGGACTGCAGCCTACCCGACTCCTTCGTCCATGGGATTTTCCAGGCAAGAGTACTGGAGTGGGTTGCCATTGCCTTCTCCGAAAAAGTGTGACTGAATATACACAAATACACATACACCCATAAGCAAAATCAAAACAGTCCAACAAAAGTAAAGTATAATAAATTGACCTGGCGAACAAAGGGAACCAAAAATTAAGTCTACCCGAACAAAACTAAAGCACAAAATGGAAAACAAAACGAAAGCAAGGTGCCAACTGAGGAATAAAGTAATGAAAATAAAACTTACAAATATGTTGAGAGGAAAGGAAAAAAAGAAAAGAAAGAATAGATATGCAGAGTTAAATAGAGGTAGATATAGAAGATTTACATATATTAAAGACTAACTACAGGGGGAAAAGAACAGTAGGAAGAGCAAACAAAGGAATAAATGTAGAAAAAGTAATAATAGGTTTAAAAAATTAAAATTGAAAGAATAGAAAAGAAAAGAAAAAAAAAAAAAGAAAACTCCCCAGAACTGCAAAAGCCCAACGTAGAGGCAGAGGTTTATAACAACAAGAAAAAAATGTGGCTGAGAAAAAAAAGAATAAAAAGAAAAGGCTCAAAAGCTTAATTAGATTTCATAGTGCCAATAAAATCGACAACTACAACAGAAAGGGGAGGGAAGGGAAAAAAATCCACAAGAATCTACAGAACAAGTCAAAACATAAGAATAATAAATGTTTTTCTTGAGTCACTGCTGTCAGATTCCTTTCCCTTGCTGGGAGTCACAGTCCACCTCACCTCCCTAGGATGCCCTCTGACACTGTGCTGATCTCTGGACCTGTTGTAGGGGCAGCTCAGATTCTAATCAGGTTCTATTTCTCTGTGTTCTTACCTCCAATGTCAACAGCTGTCGGAACTAGTGTGTTTTCTTTTGTGGGAGCTCTCAGTGACCTTTTATATATTCCATAGAGATAGTCTGTCTAGTTGATCATGTAGATTTAATCTGCAGCTTGAACAGCTGGTGGAAGGGTTTTGGGTCTTCTTTCGTAGTCACACTGCCCCTGGGTTTAAATTGTGGTTTATTTCCACCTCTGCATATGGGCCATCCACTGGGGTTTGCTCCTGAGGCTGCCCTGGAGGAGTTGGGTTTGCCCCTATGAGGGCCAGGTGTGATGGTGCAGCTCCCAGCAGAAAAGCAGGGATTCTGGCAGTACCAGGTACTCAGGGGAGTTGGCGGGTAGGGCAGCAGGAAATATAGTGCTCTAGAAGGTTATGGCAACCAGTACTGGCCAATAGCTCCAGTATTCTTGCCTGGAGAACCCCCCTTCTTGACAGAGAAGCCTGGCAGGCCACAGTCTACAGGGTTGCAAAGAGTCGGACACTACCGAAGCGACAGGTGCGAGCCCTTTTTTGCCTGTGGCAGCTCTGCCCTGGTGAAAGCTGAGCGTGAAGGTGACACAACTGCTTGGCTTGGGGGACCCTGGAGGCGCCAAGTGTGCAAGTGCACGGACTGCCTCCACTGCAGGAGTTGCAGCCCCATCAGAATCTTTTTTTGTGCCTCTTGTGGCTGGTGATCAGAAGTCCTCTTTGGCCAGTCTTTCTCCATAGCTCCACCGGTTCAGGCACTTAGAGGGCTTCCTTGCCTGGGGTCCTTCTCTGTTATTCGTGCGTCAGGCACATAGAGAGGCCCCTGTGGTTGGGGTCCTACTCTGTAGATCAGCATGTCAGGCACTTAAAGGGGCATCCTGGGTGGGGTCCTACTCTGTAGTTCAGTGCCTCAGGCCTTTGTTGGGCCAGCCCCTCGTTGTTCAGCTGCCAATGCTGGCATGTAGGGGAAGGGGCTATGGTGATGGTTCCAGCCCCTATGCATGACTCAGCCGTATCTCCTTGCTTCCATGGCTGCCCAGCTTTCCTCTGCAGGCATTTCCCAGCACAGTCTCCTCCCTCACATCCCCCTATCCGTCTCTCCCCAGTCAGCAGCAGCCCTCGCCCAGGGATTGCTCCACAATTCCTAAGCTCCATCTCCCAGCCCGGTGCGCCTTCCAGGGGGTCTGCATCCCTGTCCAGGACATGTATGGTTGCAGCAGGAACTGTCTGATTCTCATTCCATTTAGGGTGCCACAGATCAGGTGTTTCACTCTCAGCCTTAAATATTTCTCCTCTGACTCAGACAGTTGCCCCACTGTGGGGATTGGACCCCTGCTTCAGTTCCCCCACCTGCCAAAGGCAGGTCCAGTCCTACTAACACTCCTGTTTTCCCCCTTGGTTCCTTTGTTCTACTGAGTTTTACGTGGGTCTATATATTCTTTTCCACTAGCCAGGTACTCCTGTCCAATCTCAGCTGGTGTTCTGCATGCACTTCTGTGTCTGAAGGTGCATTCCTGATGTATCTGTGGAGAGAGATGTACTCCATGTCCACCTACTTCTCCACCATCTTGTTTTCCTCTGGGTAGATTCTTAATATGTATGTGCTAGTTAGTACTTTGCTGAAAAGTTAAGGGTGGGATCAGCAGCCACCTACAAATCTATAGTGCTTTCTCTGTGTACAGCCTTCCCCTCTTTGGCAATCTCACCTGTGGAGTTTAGTTGTCTTGGCCTTCCTGGACTCTCGGCACCATCTCCTCAGTTCATGTAGACTGTTGAGCTCTGCTTGGGTTTTCTTTCCCTTCTCTGTAGCTTGGAATCTCTCTCTAGACGGTAAGCTAGGATAATCGTGGGACTTGTCTCATAGGTTTCCTCTCTGTCAAGGATCACTGCCTTGTGCTGCCTGATGACTAATGTCTGAAAATTGTTATTTCATGTATTTTATCCATTTTTCAGGTTGTTCAGGAGGGAGGACAAGTCTGGTCTGTTCTTTCATTTTGGAACATAAGTGGGAGTCCAAATCTAGAATAATTTGAAGGCTAAGGAAACCATCATCTGTGATTGTATTTTTTACCTATTGTTTGCCTTTGATTTACAAAGGTCAGATCTATCTCCCCATCTTCCCAGCTCACACAAATGCCTAGACTTCCAGTTGAAGTCATCTTAAAGATTAAAGGAAATTGTTAACTGACTGGTTAGGCTAAGGTAGTAATACTGAACATCCGTTGACTATGTAGGGTTTCTTGTGAGTCCACATATTCTCCAGGCCTACACAATTACTTTTTAATAGTTACAGAAAGACTTCTGAAAAACCTTTATTGATAATAACTTTTATCAGCTTTTATGTTTTAAAGTGATCAACTTGTGTTGTAAGCACTGCTAATGTAGCTTTGCCTTCCAAATAATTCATTTACCGTTTCATTTCATGATCTCTGCCATGCTGTCAGTGGAAAAACTATGGCCTAGTTCAAAAGCTTATTTTTGCATTTGACTTTACGGAATACTGTAGTTACTTTTGAAATTCTAAAGCATCCTAAGGTTTAGTGAATCAGAATTTTGACTATAGGAAGAAAGGTTGTTAGCCTTCTCCTCTTGCTTTCCTGCTTGCTGACTGAACACAGAAGTTGCATCAGGAGTGGTAATAGAATAGGATCAGGTCCCAGAATCTTACAAACAACAATGAAAATGTAGTGGCATAGGACAAAATGGAGACATGGAGGCTGTTCTATGTCTGAATATCAATAGGTATGAAAAAGGCATGCATTTGAGTTGACTGGGAATCTTTCTGACTCAGTAGATGACCTGACTATTGGAACACTTAAAGTGAGTATAAGAAACATCCACAGATACAGCAAATATGGAATAGGCATTTCATTTGTGGCTTTTACCATTTGTACCCCATTAGTCACTAAGTTCCACTATTTCTCCCTCTGCATATTTTCACATCGTTTTCTTCTTTTTTCATTCTGCTCCTCACATCTACCCTTTTATGAGCAGAGGTTATTATACACAGCATGTGAGCCAGTCTGGAGTGCAGCCTGTTTTTTTTATGGCCTGTAAGTTAGGTTTTTTACATTTTTAAATGGTTGGAAAGGAAGGTTAAAATAGTAATATTTCATGACATGTGAAAACTATATGAAACTAAGTTTCAAAGTCCATAAATAAAATTTTGTTGTATTGTTTATGGGTGCTTTTATGCTGTGACAGCAGAGCCGAGTGGTTACAGAAGAGGTTGTATGGCCTGTGCAGCCCAAAATACTCACTATCTGTATCTGGCTTTCACAGAAAAAAAGTTTGTTGAGTTCTGCTCTGCACTGCTGTTGGAGTGGAGTGTTTGTTTAGAAATGCAGAATTGATGATAGTGCATACACTTCCTCCACTCCAGACATAAGCTTACAAATCTTCCATGATGGGACTTCCCTGGTGGTCCAGTGGTTAAGACACTGAGCTCCCACTGTGGGGGGTATAGGTTCAATCCCTGGTTGGAGATCACAGAGTGGGTAAAAATTAAAAAAAATATCTTCAGTGGCTACTTATTGCATATGGGGGAAAAAAATCCAAGCTCCTTTGTGTGACATCCAGGACTCTACAGCCTGGCACCAGCCTGTTCTTTCTGGCCTCCTCTCTCACCATTCCAGTCTTCTCTGACTTACCAAAATGCTATTAACACTGAGATATGTGTTATTCTTTAACTGCTAGTGTTATTTCCAGCTTTGGAGTCTGCAAATGCTGTGTGCTATGCCTGTCCTTGCCTATCTTTTCTATCCACAAATCCCTGTTCAATCATCCAGACCTGCCTGAAATGGCACCTCTTCACAGTGAGTATTCTTTAGGCTCACCCCCTCCTCTGTAACCTCATCACATTTTGGACAGTCCTCTTATCACATGACATTGGGATTATAACCATACTCTGAGCTCCTTGGAGGTAAAGAGTATGTTTTATGCTTGCTTTTTCCTCTAGTAGAGTTTCCCTGGTGGCTTCGAAATGTAGGAGACCCAGGTTCGATCCTTGGGTCAAGAAGATCCCCTGGGGAAGGGAATGGCTACCCGCTTCAGTATTCTTGCCTGGAGAATTTCATGGACAGAGTAGTCTGATGGGCTACAGTTCATGGGTTTGGAAAGAGTCAGACATGACTGAGTGACCAATACTTCCACTTTTTTCCCCTCTAGTATCCTACAGAGTCCCTTGTACATGACAGATAGCAACTATGGTAAATGAATAGACTGATTAAGATTATAATGATGTTTCTACTCTCTGTATACAATATATAACATTTAAACATACCCAACTAAATAATTTGTGCTCTCTCTCTTTATATTTATGTCAGAAAATGTATCTTGTGATGGAGCTTTGTGAGGATGGAGAACTCAAAGAAATTCTGGATAGGAAAGGTCATTTCTCAGAGAATGAGACAAGGTGGATCATTCAAAGTCTTGCCTCAGCTATAGCCTATCTTCACAATAACGGTAAGAAGAGGATCACCCAGCTCATTGACACCATGAAGGCAGATAGCACTTTTGTTTAAGGGTGATTGTATTCAGGATTCATAGTCGTAGATGTAATGCCTACTGATACAGAAAATTTGATTTTAAAAGTTAAATTTTTTCCTTTGTAACTTTATTGATGTATTTTAATTAGACACAAGACAGGTATGCAATTACATTGTCCATGGATAAGAATGAAATTATGAACATTTCAACAACTTGATAAGAAGCTAATATTATTAAATCCAAAATAGAAAATCAATAGAAGTGAAATTTCTAAAAACTCATATATTAAAAATAATGTTAAAAATCTGCATATACTAGGCATTAAAAAAATTTTAGACTTAATTATTAGAGCAGTTTTAGGTTCACAGCAAAATTGAGACGTTACAGAGATTCCCAAATACCTCTGTCCATGCATGCAAACACTTCCCCATTATTAGCACCCCTATCAGAGTGGTTACACTTGTTATAGTTGGCGAACTTGCACTGACACATCGTTGTCACCCAAAGTCCATAAGTTTACATTAGTGTTCGCTCTTGGTATTGTACATTCTATGGATTTTGACAAATGTATGACCCACCAGTAGAGTACCATATGGGAGTTGTTTCACTACTTTAATATCCACATTTAAATATTATTCTAATTCTTCTAATTGCTTTACTATTCAGTAACATCAGTGGATGTTACTGGTCAAGTTCTATTTGTGTCCACTCTAATTATTTTTTCATTATCCATTTCATTTGATTTGTTGTTTATTTTCTTGGTAGATATAGTACATAGAGATCTGAAACTGGAGAACATAATGGTTAAAAGCAGCTTTATTGATGCTAACAACGAAATGAACTTAAACATAAAGGTAAGATATTAGAAATGGTGGTAAATGTTTGCCTGTAAATAGTTTGATATCAAAGTGGCAACGTACATCCTCTTTTTTAGATACATTTCAGAAGCTTTTTAACAGCCAAAAATAAGCGGCCTGTGCTAAAAAAATTAAAATTTCACAAAAGAGGTTGTGACTAACAATAATTTTACAAGTTAAGTAGTGCTACTCAACTTTTTTAAAGCAGATATTCATTTGGATAGTTCTGAATCATTAGTTAATAGCAAACAAACAGATGCTCTGATTTCTAATTAATTTCAAAATTATGCCTGGTAATTTGATGTAAATGTGTTACAGATTTAGAGAAAAAGTACACCTTGGCTGTGCCTTTGATACTAAATTAATGCTAAAGTCTGTATTTCTCATTTAAAAATTTCTTGGTATTAATATTTATGTCCTAAGCACAGTTAGTATGCCAAGTATTTATTCTTGAAGACTTTATTCAAATTAAATGTTCTTTAATGTCAAATAAATGATCAGATACATTATTTATTACTTAGCATTTTAAAAGTGGTTGCTCTCAAAATATATGAATGTATTAATTTGGGAATAAAATGTTGTCTTTGAATAACTTGCTCTGTTGCATTTATAACATAAATAGGATTAACAGTATTGTTGTTATATCCAAATAAATATTCTTAGGTGTTTCCATTATAAGCTCTATGAGTACAGGAATTCTGTGTGTGTCTTATTCACTGCTGCTGCTGCTAAGTCACTTCAGTCGTATCCAACTCTGTGTGACCCCATAGACGGCAGCCCACCAGGCTCCCCTGTCACTGGGATTCTCCAGGCAAGAACACGGGAGTGGGTTGCCATTTCCTTCTCCAATGCATGAAAGTGAAAAGTGAAAGTGAAGTCGCTCAGTTGTGTCCGACTCTTAGCTACCCCATGGACTGTAGCCCACCAGGGTCCACTATTGGTACCTGGAATAATGCCTGAAATATAGTATGTGCTCAATTAATATTTGGGGCATGAAGAAATAAATGCCCTCCAAAGAACTGAATTGGGTCATGAGAACTTTTATATATTTGGTACCTGTATACATTTTCTGTGGAGAAAGATAATGTATCATGATGCTCCAAGTAGGGTCATTGTGAACACTCCTGGAGAAATTTATTAATCTCTTTAGAGAAATAGTGATATCACGTTGTTGATAGGAACATTTTCTTACTCCATAAGGTACTGAAAACTTTACATTCAGTGTCTGTGGACCACAATCTTATCTTTGGTTGTGTGATCTGTAAATGTGCCTGTTTTTTCTGCTTTCAGCCCAAGGCTGTTCCAACTTGGGAGACAATACCAAGGGCACACACTGAATACTTAATAACCACATGTTTAATGACCAAGATTTAGACCTGAGCAGAAAGCCTGCAGTTGTAGCAGTAGGCCTCCCGTGTATTTGTAGTTATATTGTGTATTTTTTTTCCTGTTAATTTGCTTCTCATAGTTTTTAATAGTGTAATAATTTTTAAATTAGTATACTCTAGAAACACAGAGGAAATAATAGTAAAGAGAAGATAGCATTGACTAGAGAAAATATTTTATAAATAATTATGAAAAGGAGGAGTTTCTGAGTGCTGACAAGAATAATGATTTGCATTTATAACAGTCCTTTAAATTGAAACATAGCTTGAGCATCAGAAAAATACATAATAAACTTACCAAGGCCAGAATGTATTTTACAGTGAAATAACTTTATAAAGATAAATTTTTATTTTAAAAAATGTTAAATGCCTTCTTGGAAGAGTAACTCCCTATGTTGAACTGGTGAATTTAAATTAGAAGGAGTGAATAATCAACATTATGGGTGTTTTTTCAAAATTTGAAAAACTAAGTTTCTCTTGACCAGGTTTCTTTTTCACAAGGAGGGGCGGGTGGCAAGGGGAAGCAAGGTCCTTATTAGTAGTGCAAGGAAAGCCCCTCTGTCCTCAAGAATTCCTGAATTAAATGCAATACAGTGTAGTGAAAATCCTGTAGGCAGAATGTGTGAACTTTGGATCTGGAAAACTGGTGACTGTATGTGAATTTCTTCTTGCAGGTGACTGATTTTGGCCTAGCAGTGAAGAAGCACGGAAGGAGTGAGGTCATGCTGCAAACCACATGTGGGACACCCATGTATATGGGTAAGTTAGGAGGCTTTAAATGATTTTTTTTTCCTATAGAAAAAAGTAGAACAACTTGTGTGGATTAAAATTGGAGCAGTTTGATTTTGCATCATGACTAAATGGCCCTGATGAAGCTACCTTTTCTTTTCTTGAAAGTATTTTAGTTGTTGTCACGATTTTCATAGTTCTTATCTTTGGAGATTATAGTTTCATCATTTCTCTGGGCTCTTCTTATAGCTGTTTATGTCTCTTAGGTAATCATACACTCAAACCTAATTATCATTTTGTTAATTCATGCTACAATAATGCATGTGTTTTGCTTTTTTCCATTTTTCATCCAATTTCATTGCCATCCAGTAGTTTTTCAGAGTCCTGATTAAATATATTTCATAAACCAACAGTTTCTCATTTTTGTAAATGTGATTTTTTAACAGCATTCTTGAAGTATAATTTAGATACCAAAAAAATGTACCATTCAGTGATTTTTCACACATTCACAGAGTTTTACAGCACCACCACAATCCAATTTAAGCAATTCTACCCCTAGCAGTTGCCTTATGCCCGTTTGCTTTCAATCTCATTCCCATCCCAGTCCCAGGTGACCACTGATCATTGTCTCTCTAGGTTTTCTGTTTCTGGATATTTCATATAAATGGAATCATACAACATCTAGCCTTATACACCTGGTTTTTTTTCACTTAGCATGATGTTTTTGAGGTACATCCCTGTTGTAGCACATATGTGTAGTCTGTTCTGTTCTATTAGTAAACAGTTGTCCATGTATAGATATGCAACACTTGGCTTATCTATTTATTAGTTGATGCACATGTAGATTGTTTCCAGTTTGGAGCTCTTATGAATAATCCTGCTTATGGACATTCGTGTTCAAGTTTTCATGTGGGCATATGGTTTCATTTTCCCTGGGTAGCTACAAAGAAGTAAAATTGCTGAGTCATATATTATTTATGTTTATACTTTTTAAGAAACTACCAAACCATTTTCCGAAGTTCTATAAGATTTTACCTTCCCACTAGCAATGTATGAGAGTTCCAGTTTCTTTACATCCTTTCTAACTCTTTATATTACTTATCTTTGTAATTATAGCCATTCTGATGGTAGGAAGTAGTATCTCATTGTGATTTTTAATTTTCATTACCTTAACGACCAATGATGTTGAACATCTTTTCATGTACTTATTAGCCATTCATATATCTTACAATAGACATAGATGAAATGTCTATTCAAATTTGTATCTACTGAGACAATCATATACTTTTTAAATTTATTAAAGAAATAATTGCCTTAATAGAAATGTTGAACCATCCTTGTACTTTTGAATTAAACCTCACTTGGTTTGATATATTGCTATATTCAGTTTGATCATAACAGTATGGATCACAACAAACTGTGGAAAATTCTTAAAGAGATGGGAATATCAGACTGCCTACTGAGAAATCTGTATGCAGGTCAAGAAGCAATAGTTAGAACTGGACATAATACAACAGACTGGTTCAAAATAAGGAAAGGAGTACATCAACACTGTATATTGTCATCTTGCTTATTTAACTTAAATGTGGAGTGCATCATGTGAAATGCCAGGCCGGATGAAGCTCAAGCTGGAATTAAGATTGCTGGGAGAAATATCAGTAACCTCAGATATTCAAATGCGCCACCCTTATGGCAGAAGGTGAAGAGGAACTGAAGAGCCTCTTGATGGAGGTGAAAGAGGAGAGTGAAAAACCTGGTTTAAAACTCAACATTCAGAAAACTAAGATCATGGCATCTGGTCCCATCACTTCGTGGCAAATAGATGGGGAAGCAATAGAAATCGTGACTGACTTTTTTCTTGAGCTCCAAAATTACTGCAGATGTGACTAAAGCCATGAAATTAAAACACACTTGCTCCTTGGGAGAAAAGCTATGACAAACCTAGTCAGCATATTAAAAAACAGAGACATTACTTTTTCAATAATGGTCCATCTAGTCAAAGCTATGGTTTTTTCAGTAGTCATATATGGATGTGAGAGCTGAACCATAAAGAAGGCAGAACGCCGAAGAATTGATGCTTTTGAACTGTGGTGTTGGAGAAGATTCTTGAGAGTTCCTTGGACTTCAAGAAGATCCAACCAGTCCATCCTAAAGGAAATTAATCCTGAATATTCATTGGAAGGACTGATGCTTAAGCTAAAGCTCCATACTGTGGCCACCTGATACGAAGAGGCAACTCATTGGCAAAGATCCTGATGCTGAGAAATATTGAGGGCAGAAGAGGAAGGAAGTGGCAGAGGATGAGATGGTTGGATGGTGTCATCAACTCAGTGGACGTGAGTTTGAACAAATTCTGGGAGATAGTGAAGGACAGGGAAGCCTGGTGTGCTGCAGTCCTTGGGGTTGCAAAGAGCTGGACATGACTAAGCAACTGAACAACAACAAATAATTCAGTTTGTTGCCACTTTAGCTCAGAACTTTGAGAGTAGCTTTCTTTCCTGCTGCTCTTATATTTTTTGATGTTAGGATTATACTATCCTCATTTTAAAATAAAATATTTCCATGTTTTGTATGTTCATGAACCATTTAAGTAATAGAAATTACCTACTCATTAATTATTTGATGAGATTTCCCCTTAAAATTTTTAGTCCCGGTACCCTGTGGGGATAAAATTTCCATTATTTTCTTTTTTAAAGTTTCTATTTATTTATTTTGGCTGTTCTGGTTCTTTGTTGCTGCATAGTTGCAGCAAGCAGGAGTTGCTCTTTGTTGCAGGGTATGGGCTTCTCTTGTTGGCACTCAGCTTGTGAGCCGAGTTGCTCCCCAGCATGTGGGATCTTCCCAGACCAAGAATCAAACTTGTGCCCACTGCATTGGCAGGTGATTTCCAACTGCTAGACCACCAGGAAAGTCCTTACTATTTTCAATGTATATTAGGTTATTTAAGTTTTTCACATCTTGAATCATTCTGATAATTTATATTTTTCAGAAAATTGTTCATTACATTGCAATTTTAATTTTATTGTATAAAGATGCATATTACATTCACTTGTAAGTCTTAGATCTGTGATTTTAGCTCCATATTAATTTTTAATATTTATTTAGAAGGCAATATAATTAATATTAGCAGTATGGCCTCTGACATCACTGGCTAACTTGGGATTCTAGCTCTGCCACTTGCTTTCTGGTCAGCCCTGTACAAACAACTTTGTCATGGTTTCTACTTTTGTATAATAGGGATTATGCCACCCTTCTATAGAAAAAAATGAAGGACCTATTTTGTGTCAGACACTGTTCTAGGTGTTGGAAATATAACAATGAGCAAAACAAGAAAATGTGTGTTGGTGCAAACATTAATAAGAAAGATTTTTAAAAATGTCTGGTATGTTAGTGAGAAGCGCTAAGGAAGAAAAATAAAACAGAAAAGGGGAGAAGACGTACTTTAGGATGGTAATAATAATATCTTTTTATCGGATTGACATAGAATTAAATGTAAAGTGCTTAGCACAGTACCTGGCACTTAGTGCTCAATTTTAGTTTTTGTAATAATACTAACCATTTTTTCTTGATCAAATTTATTAGTGGCAGGACTATTTATTGAGCTTTCAAAACTCCAGCTCAAGTCTAGTGGTATTTGATTTTCATTGATTTCTCCTTTTATTTTTCTTAATTCCTTCTTTCTACTTACTTTTGGTTTATTTTTAAACTTCCTAAATTAAATGTTTATTTATTTTCACTCTTCTTATTTTCTAATAAATGCATTTAAGGCTGTATATTTTCCTCTGAGTACTTCTTTAACTGTTTCTTTTATTATACAATGTTCTAATTGTTATTAATTTCTTAATAGTCTATAATTTTCATCTTCTTCTTTAATCCAAAAATACTTTGAAGTGCTTTTAGAATTTTCTGTGGGATGTATTTGACACTCATATGATTCTGTGTCAATTTATCTAGCCTTTTGGTTTTCTATCTGATTTTCTTCATTTTATTAGGTAATTGTGAGTTAAAAGATTTCAACTTTTAGGAATTTTCTCTGTGGTTGAACACAGGTTCATTTTTGCAAACATTACTTTGGATATTTTAAAAGCATGTACCCTCAGTCCTTTATATCTGTGGGTTCTACACACATTCAACTAACCAATGATCCAAAGTATTTGAGGAAAAAATTTCCAGAAAGTTCTAAAAAGCAAAACTTGAATTTACTACACAGTGGCAACTATTTATATAGCATTTATATTGTGTTAGGTATTATATGTTAATCTAGAGATGATTTAAAGTATATGGGACAATGGTAGGCTTCAGTTCATGGGGTCACTAAGAGTCAGACACGACTGAGTGACTTCACTTTCACTCTTCACTTTCATACATTGGAGAAGGAAATGACAACCCACTCCAGTGTTCTTGCCTTGAGAATCCCAGGGACGGGGGGAGCCTGGTGGGCTGCCGTCTGTGGTGTCGCACAGAGTCGGACATGACTAAAGTGACTTAGCACCAGCAGCAGCAGCATGGGTAGGTTACATTCAAATATTAAGCCAATTTATATAAGGGACTTATGCATCCATGAATTTTGGTATCTGACAGGCGTGGGGGCTAAAGGGTTAGGGGCTGAATCCTGAAACCAATCCAATACAGAAACCGACGGACAACTATATACTCCTTGTTTGTCAAGCATAAAAGTGTATGTATGTGTGTATTTATAAAATCAAACATGATACTTTTGTGATTAAAACTTTTCATTTTATTAATTTTATTGAAATATAGTGATATATATGGTCATTTAAATAATTTAAATTCTTCAAGCCCATTAGCAAAATTTATCTTTCTGTTTGTTTGTGTTGACTTCAGTTTTTTTCTCCCAGTCTATAGGTTATCTTTTCATTTTGTTTGCTATATGGGAACTTTTAAGTTTGAGTAGATCTCATATGCTTATTTTTCCTTTTATTTCTCTTGGGAAATTGACCTAAGAACACATTGGTATGATTTATGTTAGAGAATGTTTTGCTTATGTTCTCTTCTAGGAATTTTATGGTGTCGTGTCTTATACTTCAGACTTTAAGCCGTTTTGAGTTTATTTTTTTTGTATGGTGTGAAGATGTGTTATAAATTCATTGATTTGCATGTGACTGTCCAGTTTTCCCAGCACCACTGTTGAAGAGATTGTGTTTTTTCTATTGCGTGTCCTTGCCCACTTTGTTGATGGTTAATCGACCATAGGTGTGTAGGTTTATTTCTGGGCTCTCTGTTCTGTTCCATTGATCCATATGTGGGATTATTTTCTTAATTTTTTTCTGATAATTTGTTGTTAGTATATAGAATAAATATCTGCATATTCTGTATCTTGCTATTTCACTGTATTCATTTATTCTAATAGTTCTCTGGTGGCATCTTTAGGATTTTTGTACATAATATCATGTCATCTGCAAACAGTGACAGTTTTACTTCTTCCTTTCCAATTTGGATTCTTTTTACTTTTTCTTATCTAATTGCTATGGCTAGGACTTCCACTATTTTGTTGAATAAAAGTGAAAAGAGTAGATATCCTTATCTTGTTCCTGCTCTTAGAGGATAAGAATTTTTTACCATGTAGAAGAAACAGATAAATGCTTTCGGTTCCTTACCATTGAGTGTGATGCTCACTGTGGGTTTATCATTATGGCCTTTATTATGTTGAGGTATGTTCCCTCTATACCAATTTTCTGGAGAGTTTTTGTCATACTGCTACTGCTGCTGCTGCTGCTAAGTCGCCTCAGTCGTGTCCCACTCTGTGTGACCCCAGAGACGGCAGCCCACCAGGCTCCCCTGTCCCTGGGATTCTCCAGGCAAGAACACTGGAGTGGGTTGCCATTTCCTTCTCCAATGCATGAAAGTGAAAAGTGAAAGTGAAGTCACTCAGTCGTGTCCAACTCCTAGTGACCCCATGGACTGCAGCCTACCAGGTTCCTCTGACCATGGGCTTTCCCACTCAAGAGTACTGGAGTGGGGTGCTGTTGCCTTCTCCGTTTTTTTGGTCATAAATGGATGTCAAATTTTGTCAAAAGCTTTTTCTGCATCTCTAGGGATGATCATACGATTTTTACCCTTCATTTGTTAATGTGGTGTATCACATTGATTGATTTGAAGATATTGAACCATCCTTGAGTTACTGGACTAAATTCTACTTAATTGTGGTGTGTGGTTCTTTTAATATACTGTGGAATTTAGTTTGCTAAGATTTTTTTGAAGTTTTTTACATCTGTGTTCATCAGTGATATTGGCTTATAACTTTCTTTTTTTTTTTTTTGTAGTATCTTTATCTAGTTTTGATAACAGGCTGATGCTGGCCTTGTGAAACAAGTTTGGAAGTATTCCTTCCTCTTTAACTTTTTGGAATAGTTTGATAAGGATAGGTGTTAACTTTTCTTAAATGCTTTTTAGAATTTACCTATGGAGCTATCTGATATTGGACTTTTATTTTGGGGGAATTTTTAAGTTACTGATCCAGTTTCATCACTGGTAATTGATCTGTTTCTGTTTTTTCTTGATTCAGTCTTAGGAGATTGTGTATTTCAAGAAATTTATCTCTTCCCTCTAAATTGTCCATTTCATTTGGTATATAGTTGTTCAGAGTAATCTCTGATGATCCTTTGTATTTCTGTGGTATTGGTTGTAATTTCTATTTCATTCTGATTTTGTGTCTTTTTTCTTAATGAGTCTTGCTAAAGGTCTATCAATTTTGCTTATCTTTTTAAAGAACTAGCTCTTAGCTCTAAGTCTGTCTCTTTCAGTGATCTTTTCAATATCTTTTTTAGTCTCTGTCTCTTTTATTTCTGATCTGATCTTTTTTTTTCTCTTTCCTTCTATTAATTTCAGGTTTTCTTTGTTCTTTTTCTAGTTTCTTTAGATATAACGTTAGATTATTTATTTGAAGTTTTTCTTGTTTCCTGAGGTAAGGCTTGTATCTCTATAAACTTCTCTATTAGAACTACTTTTTTCTGTGTCCAATAAATTATACATCATTGTGGTTCCATTTTTATTTCTCTTTGGGTATTTTTGATTTCCTCTTTCATTTCTTCAGTGGCCCGTTGGTTGTTTAGTAGTATGTTTAGACTTCATGTCTTTGTGTTTTTGCAGTTTCTTTTCTTTTCATTTTGCCCAATTCTTTGTGTCTAATTTCTATGTATTAGGTATGTTGGTTATATCTTCTGATCTTGGAGAAATGGTGCCTTATATAGGCAATGTCCTGTGGGGACCACCAGTGTGCTCCCCTCTGATCACTGGAGTTGTTATGTTATAGGGGTGTCCCTGTTAGGGCTGCATGCACCCTTTTTTGGTGGGGCTGACTACTGTGAACACACTGGTAGATGGGACTGGCCTCCAACCTGCTTGGCTTTGAGGCTGTGCCACATAGTGACTCTGGGCTTGCTAGAAGGTGAGGTAGGCTTACTGCAAGATTAACTGCATGGCCTATGTAAGCCATGCTTACACCTGCTGTTGGCCTGCTGGTGGACAAGGCTTGGTGCCTACATGGCTGCATGGTAAAGGGGAGTGCTAGTTTGCTGGTGGGTTGGCCAGGTCTTGGCAACTGTCCACCAGGGGTCATGGGGCTGGTTTGTGCCTGCTGGTAGGTGGGGCAGGTCCCGGCCCTGATAAGCTAGAGGGAGGAAACCAAAATGATGCTTACCAGCACCAGTGTCCATGTGATAGAATGAACTCCCCACAATGGCTGCTGCTAGTCCCCTGGGGGAGTCCTAGCTGCTTCCTCCTTCCCTGGGAGGTTTTCCAAGATCTGCAACTGGGTCTGACCTGTTTTTCAAACTACTGCCTCTGAGCTGGGTTTTCAGAGTGTGAGATGTTGTGTGCACCCTTGAAGAGCAAAGTCTGTTGTTTCCTCCAGCACTCCAGCTCTCCTGGATATAAGCCTTGCTGGTTGTCAAAGCCAGATGTTCTGGGGGCTTATATTCCTGGTGCAGAACCCCTAGACTGGGGAGCCTGATGTGGGGCTAAGAGTCCTCACTCCTTGTGGAGGAATTCTGATTGTGACATTCCTCCTCTTAGTGTTTCGCTGACCTGGAAATGTAGGTTCTAACTGTAGTATGTCTCCTCCCCTCCTTCCCATATTCTTGTACTTCCTACTTTGTGTCTTAATTGTGGAAAATTCTTTTCTGCTAGTTTTCAGGTCAGCCCTATAAATAGTTACTCTGTAAGTAGTAGTTTTGGTGTGTTCGTGGGAGGTGATGAGCTCACAGTCTTCAGTTCTGTCACCTCAGCCACCAGTCCATACTATTAATTTTGCTTGCTTCCCCTGTTTATTTCTAAGAGAGTTATTAAAGCCACTCACTAATGTAGGGCTTTAGTAGATTTTTTTGTACCTTTAGTAGATTTCCTAAAAATATTCTTTATGGAAACATAATTTGTATATAATAAAATACACAGATTTTAAGCGTAAAGTTTAATGAGTTTTAACAAATATATATACTTGTACATTACCACCTCAGTGAAGATATAGAGTATTTCCATCACCCCAGAAATTTCCTTTGTGTCCCTCTCAGTCAATCCCCCACCCAAACCTTAGCAACCACTGAGGATTTCCATTGCCTTAGATTAGTTTTGCTTGTCTAAAATTTATAGAAATTGAATCATAAGTATATATTCTTTTGTGTGTATCTTCTTCTGTTCCATGTAATGATTTTGAGACTTGGCCGTGTTGGTATATCAGTAGTTCATTCATTTTTATTCCTGAGGAGTATGCCTGGTTCATTGTTTGTCTATTTGATGCATAAAGTTTCTAAGTTGTTTTATCTTATTTCGGAAGAGGCTACTTTAGATTCTGTTCATATCCTCCTGTTGGCAAAAGACATCTGGTCTGTAGTTACAAGGGGAAAATATATCCAAGCGTCCTGAGTTTTATGCCTGCTTATTAGTTGTCTACACTGATAACAAGTGAGAGAACAAGAGAGAAGACAGATGGTTTGTGGGGCTTTGCTGACTTCCTAAATGGCTCTTTGGCACAGTTGCTCTGGCCTCTGCCTCCCTGTGAGAGCTGTGATGACAGTTCACGTAGAAATGCCCCTGGTAATTAAGATGACTCTGAAACAATGAGGGCTCTGAATTCCAGGCCCCCACTGTGTGGTAGACCTTCGTGGAGATCTGTCAGGGAATCAGGTCCTGGAATCGGCCCCTGTCATAGACACATGGCCATAGAGCAGCTTGAATGTTTATGATTCAGTATTTAAAAGTTTAAGGAGGGTTACAGAATACAAGTGATTGCTTAAAGGAAAACATTAATTAGTTAATTTTAAGTGATTTGAAGACAAGTTACTTAGTTTGTTAATTATCTATAGTTGAGTCTTTTCTCATTCTTTCTTCTGTTTACCTTTCAGCTCCTTTTTTTTTGTTGTTGTTGCTTTTTAGTTCCTTTAAAATGTTTGAGAAAATGAAATTTCATTTACTTTTACTGGTTACAGACACACTGTGTGTGTGTGTGTTTGTGTGTGTGTGTGTTGGGAGGGGTGATTGAAACTGTTTTCTAAAGTGAAAACACCATTTACATGGGAGATGCTCTGTAACTTTGTTACTTTAGGTGAGTCGCTCAATATGTGTATCCGGACCTTAATTTCCTCACTGGCAAAGTGAGTCAAATGCCTGTGTACCCATCTCACATGATTCTTAACATAATTTATATGAATAGCATCACTGATGCAAAAGTACTTTGTAAATTTTAAATTTCTATTCAAATACACACAGTTGACCCTTAAACAATGTGAGAGTGAAGCTACATATTAACTTACTGTTGACCCTCTGGGATGCACCCTAACTGTAGAGGTGTAATAGATATATTCCTGGAATAGCAAGCATATTCAACTTTTTAAAAACATAGCCATTATTTAAAAAACTAATCATTAAAAGAGACCTTCACGACCCAGATAATCATGATGCTGTGATCACTCACCTAGAGCCAAACATTCTGGAATGTGAAATCAAGTGGGCCTTAGGAAGCATTACTATCAACAGAGCTAGTGGAGGTGATGGAATTCCAGTTGAGCTGTTTCAAATCCTGAAAGATGATGCTGTGAAAGTGCTATACTCAATATGCCAGCAAATTTGGAAAACTCAACAGTGGCCACAGGACTGGAAAAGGTCAGTTTTCATTCCAGTGCCAAAGAATGCTCAAACAAGTGCATAATTGCACTCATCTCACACACTAGTAAAGTGATGCTTAAAATTCTCCAAGCCAGGCTTCAGCAATACATGAACCATGAACTCCCTGATGTTCAAGCTGGTTTTAGAAAAGGCAGAGGAACCAGAGATCAAATTGCCAGCATACAGTGGATCATGGAAAAAACAAGAGAGTTCCAGAAAAACATCTAATTCTGCTTTGTTGCTTATGCCAAAGCCTTTGACTGTGTGGATCACAATAAACTGTGGAAAATTCTGAAAGAGATGGGAATACCAGACCACTTGACCTGCCTCTTGAGAAACCTATATGCAG
>SJYC01077679.1:0-21325 GCA_006408675.1 Madoqua kirkii | reverse complement strand
GCTGATGATCCTTTGTATTTCTGTGGTATTGGTTGTAATTTCTATTTCATTCTGATTTTGTGTCTTTTTTCTTAATGAGTCTTGCTAAAGGTCTATCAATTTTGCTTATCTTTTTAAAGAACTAGCTCTTAGCTCTAAGTCTGTCTCTTTCAGTGATCTTTTCAATATCTTTTTTAGTCTCTGTCTCTTTTATTTCTGATCTGATCTTTTTTTTTCTCTTTCCTTCTATTAATTTCAGGTTTTCTTTGTTCTTTTTCTAGTTTCTTTAGATATAACGTTAGATTATTTATTTGAAGTTTTTCTTGTTTCCTGAGGTAAGGCTTGTATCTCTATAAACTTCTCTATTAGAACTACTTTTTTCTGTGTCCAATAAATTATACATCATTGTGGTTCCATTTTTATTTCTCTTTGGGTATTTTTGATTTCCTCTTTCATTTCTTCAGTGGCCCGTTGGTTGTTTAGTAGTATGTTTAGACTTCATGTCTTTGTGTTTTTGCAGTTTCTTTTCTTTTCATTTTGCCCAATTCTTTGTGTCTAATTTCTATGTATTAGGTATGTTGGTTATATCTTCTGATCTTGGAGAAATGGTGCCTTATATAGGCAATGTCCTGTGGGGACCACCAGTGTGCTCCCCTCTGATCACTGGAGTTGTTATGTTATAGGGGTGTCCCTGTTAGGGCTGCATGCACCCTTTTTTGGTGGGGCTGACTACTGTGGACACACTGGTAGATGGGACTGGCCTCCAACCTGCTTGGCTTTGAGGCTGTGCCACATAGTGACTCTGGGCTTGCTAGAAGGTGAGGTAGGCTTACTGCAAGATTAACTGCATGGCCTATGTAAGCCATGCTTACACCTGCTGTTGGCCTGCTGGTGGACAAGGCTTGGTGCCTACATGGCTGCATGGTAAAGGGGAGTGCTAGTTTGCTGGTGGGTTGGCCAGGTCTTGGCAACTGTCCACCAGGGGTCATGGGGCTGGTTTGTGCCTGCTGGTAGGTGGGGCAGGTCCCGGCCCTGATAAGCTAGAGGGAGGAAACCAAAATGATGCTTACCAGCACCAGTGTCCATGTGATAGAATGAACTCCCCACAATGGCTGCTGCTAGTCCCCTGGGGGAGTCCTAGCTGCTTCCTCCTTCCCTGGGAGGTTTTCCAAGATCTGCAACTGGGTCTGACCTGTTTTTCAAACTACTGCCTCTGAGCTGGGTTTTCAGAGTGTGAGATGTTGTGTGCACCCTTGAAGAGCAAAGTCTGTTGTTTCCTCCAGCACTCCAGCTCTCCTGGATATAAGCCTTGCTGGTTGTCAAAGCCAGATGTTCTGGGGGCTTATATTCCTGGTGCAGAACCCCTAGACTGGGGAGCCTGATGTGGGGCTAAGAGTCCTCACTCCTTGTGGAGGAATTCTGATTGTGACATTCCTCCTCTTAGTGTTTCGCTGACCTGGAAATGTAGGTTCTAACTGTAGTATGTCTCCTCCCCTCCTTCCCATATTCTTGTACTTCCTACTTTGTGTCTTAATTGTGGAAAATTCTTTTCTGCTAGTTTTCAGGTCAGCCCTATAAATAGTTACTCTGTAAGTAGTAGTTTTGGTGTGTTCGTGGGAGGTGATGAGCTCACAGTCTTCAGTTCTGTCACCTCAGCCACCAGTCCATACTATTAATTTTGCTTGCTTCCCCTGTTTATTTCTAAGAGAGTTATTAAAGCCACTCACTAATGTAGGGCTTTAGTAGATTTTTTTGTACCTTTAGTAGATTTCCTAAAAATATTCTTTATGGAAACATAATTTGTATATAATAAAATACACAGATTTTAAGCGTAAAGTTTAATGAGTTTTAACAAATATATATACTTGTACATTACCACCTCAGTGAAGATATAGAGTATTTCCATCACCCCAGAAATTTCCTTTGTGTCCCTCTCAGTCAATCCCCCACCCAAACCTTAGCAACCACTGAGGATTTCCATTGCCTTAGATTAGTTTTGCTTGTCTAAAATTTATAGAAATTGAATCATAAGTATATATTCTTTTGTGTGTATCTTCTTCTGTTCCATGTAATGATTTTGAGACTTGGCCGTGTTGGTATATCAGTAGTTCATTCATTTTTATTCCTGAGGAGTATGCCTGGTTCATTGTTTGTCTATTTGATGCATAAAGTTTCTAAGTTGTTTTATCTTATTTCGGAAGAGGCTACTTTAGATTCTGTTCATATCCTCCTGTTGGCAAAAGACATCTGGTCTGTAGTTACAAGGGGAAAATATATCCAAGCGTCCTGAGTTTTATGCCTGCTTATTAGTTGTCTACACTGATAACAAGTGAGAGAACAAGAGAGAAGACAGATGGTTTGTGGGGCTTTGCTGACTTCCTAAATGGCTCTTTGGCACAGTTGCTCTGGCCTCTGCCTCCCTGTGAGAGCTGTGATGACAGTTCACGTAGAAATGCCCCTGGTAATTAAGATGACTCTGAAACAATGAGGGCTCTGAATTCCAGGCCCCCACTGTGTGGTAGACCTTCGTGGACATAGAGCAGCTTGAATGTTTATGATTCAGTATTTAAAAGTTTAAGGAGGGTTACAGAATACAAGTGATTGCTTAAAGGAAAACATTAATTAGTTAATTTTAAGTGATTTGAAGACAAGTTACTTAGTTTGTTAATTATCTATAGTTGAGTCTTTTCTCATTCTTTCTTCTGTTTACCTTTCAGCTCCTTTTTTTTTGTTGTTGTTGCTTTTTAGTTCCTTTAAAATGTTTGAGAAAATGAAATTTCATTTACTTTTACTGGTTACAGACACACTGTGTGTGTGTGTGTTTGTGTGTGTGTGTGTTGGGAGGGGTGATTGAAACTGTTTTCTAAAGTGAAAACACCATTTACATGGGAGATGCTCTGTAACTTTGTTACTTTAGGTGAGTCGCTCAATATGTGTATCCGGAGCTTAATTTCCTCACTGGCAAAGTGAGTCAAATGCCTGTGTACCCATCTCACATGATTCTTAACATAATTTATATGAATAGCATCACTGATGCAAAAGTACTTTGTAAATTTTAAATTTCTATTCAAATACACACAGTTGACCCTTAAACAATGTGAGAGTGAAGCTACATATTAACTTACTGTTGACCCTCTGGGATGCACCCTAACTGTAGAGGTGTAATAGATATATTCCTGGAATAGCAAGCATATTCAACTTTTTAAAAACATAGCCATTATTTAAAAAACTAATCATTAAAAGAGACCTTCACGACCCAGATAATCATGATGCTGTGATCACTCACCTAGAGCCAAACATTCTGGAATGTGAAATCAAGTGGGCCTTAGGAAGCATTACTATCAACAGAGCTAGTGGAGGTGATGGAATTCCAGTTGAGCTGTTTCAAATCCTGAAAGATGATGCTGTGAAAGTGCTATACTCAATATGCCAGCAAATTTGGAAAACTCAACAGTGGCCACAGGACTGGAAAAGGTCAGTTTTCATTCCAGTGCCAAAGAATGCTCAAACAAGTGCATAATTGCACTCATCTCACACACTAGTAAAGTGATGCTTAAAATTCTCCAAGCCAGGCTTCAGCAATACATGAACCATGAACTCCCTGATGTTCAAGCTGGTTTTAGAAAAGGCAGAGGAACCAGAGATCAAATTGCCAGCATACAGTGGATCATGGAAAAAACAAGAGAGTTCCAGAAAAACATCTAATTCTGCTTTGTTGCTTATGCCAAAGCCTTTGACTGTGTGGATCACAATAAACTGTGGAAAATTCTGAAAGAGATGGGAATACCAGACCACTTGACCTGCCTCTTGAGAAACCTATATGCAGGTCAGGAAACAACAGTTAGAACTGGACATGGAACAACAGACTGGTTCCAAATAGGAAAAGGAGTACATCAAGGCTGTATATTGTCACCCTGCTTATTTAACTTATATGCAGAGTACATCATGAGAAATGCTGAGCTTGAGGAAACACAAACTGGAACCAAGATTGCCGGGAGAATTACCAATAACCTCAGATATGCAGATGACACCACCTTTATGGCACAAAGTGAAGAAGAACTAAAGAGCCTCTTGATGAAAGTGAAAGAGGAGAGTGAAAATGTTGGCTTAAAGCTCAACATCCAGAAAATGAAGATCATGGCATCTGGTCCTGTCACTTCATGGCAAATAGATGGGAAAACAGTGGAAACAGTGGCTGACTTTATATTTTGGGCTCCAAAATCACTGCAGATGGTGACTGCAGCCATGAAATTAAAAGACACTTACTCCTTGGGAGGAAAGTTATGACCAACCTAGATAGCATATTCAAAAGCAGAGATATTACTTTGCCAACAAAAGTCCGTCTAGTCAAAGCTATGGTTTTTCCAGTGGTCATGTATGGATATGAGAGTTGGACTATAAAGAAGGCTGAGTGCTGAAGAATTGATGCTTTTGAACTGTGGTGTTGGAGAAGACTTGAGAGTCCCTTGGACTCCATCCTAAAGATCAGTCCTGGGTGTTCACTGGAAGGACTGATGTTGAAGCTGAAACTCTAAAACTTTGGCCACGTGATATGAAGAGCTGACCAATTTGAAAAGACCCTGATGCTGAGAAAGATTGAAGGCAGGAGGAGAAGGGGATGACAGAGGATAAGATGGTTGGATGGCATCACCGACTCAATGGCCATGAGTTTGGGTGGACTCCGGGAGTTGGTGATGGACAGGGAGGCCTGGCGTGCTGTGGTTCATGGGGTCACAAAGAGTCAGATATGACAGAGTGACTTAACTGAACTGAATCATTAAAAGATGTGCTGCTGCTGCTGCTGCTGCTGCTGCTGCTAAGTCACTTCAATTGTGTCCGACTCTGTGTGACCCCGTAGATGGCAGCCCACCAGGCACCCCGTCCCTGGGATTCTCCAGGCAAGAACACTGGAGTGGGTTGCCATTTCCTTCTCCAATGCATGAAAGTGAAAAGTGAAAGTGAAGTTGCTCAGTCGTGAGCGTGCTGAGTGGTGCTCAGTCATGTCCAACCCTTCTCGACCCCATGAGCTGCAGCCTATCAGCCTCCTCTGTCCATGGGATTTTCCAGGCAAGAGTACTGGAGTGGGATGCCATCTCCTTCTCTGAAAGATGTGCTACCTCAAAATAAAATAAAATTCTACTTTGCGAAGATTGTTTAAAGGAACCCTGTCGTCTCAATAGATGCAGAAAACGTGTTTGACAACATGCAACATCCTTTCATAGAGCTTCCCAGGTGGTTTAGAATAAAGAAACCACCTGTAATTCAGGAGACTTGAGTTCGATCCCTGGGTCAGGAAAATCCCCTGGAGAAGGAAATGGCAACTCACTCCAGTATTCTGCCTGGGAAATCTCGTGGTCAGAGAAGCCCGGTTGGCTACAGTCCATGGAGTCACAAAAGGGACAGACATCACTGAGCAACTAAACAACAATAACAACAATCCTGGGCCCATTGTAAGTAAGAAGCACAGAGTTGAGGAGTCAGAAATTCCTGGACCCCACGCCTCCCCTGTGACTAATTGTCTCTTTGATTGAGTTATATTATAGGCGCTCTCTCTTTGTCTTAGTTTTCTCATTTAGAAAATGTGGAAGATAATTCATACTGTCATAGGAGTGCTATGAAGTTACTATCACTACTGTTATTTTGCTGAAGTGATTTATAACCGTTTATCTTAGTTTCTCTGTAAATCCAGATTTCCACATTTTGGGCTTGCTTTAAATTGTATCTACTTAAGACATGTTTTCAAAACTATTTTTGGCAAAAGCTAAGATATTGTGGCCTTCTACTATAACTCCATGATCTTTGCAAGATCATTTTTTAACAATTTGAAAGAGATGAAAAGTTGTACACGTAGCTGTGCAGTGTGGGCCAGCATTCCATTAGAAGCTAGAAGACAGGAGAGAGGCTGCAGCGACCTCAGTTGTTAAGGCCTGTACATTATTCATTCAACATCTGCTGTTGGTTCTCTTTTTCCCTGTGGGGGAATAAATTACATCACATCAGCACATTTTTCATGCTTTGTGTTTAAGCATTTAAAAGTCACTTATTGTATTATTAATATTATTTTATTTCTGCTTGTTTGGCAGCCCCGGAAGTTATCAATGCCCACGACTACAGCCAGCAGTGTGATATTTGGAGCATAGGTGTGATAATGTACATTTTGTAAGTAGCCTGCTAAATGCACAGTTTTAAATGAATGGATGTCTTCTCACAGTGGAGTTACATAGATTTTCATTTAAAGTGAAACAGTATAATGTCAAGAAAGCACTGAAGAAACAACTGGGACGTTATTCTAAAATTTGTCCTATTCATTGTCAGGTCCATCTATTAGGTATTTTTTTAATACAATCAACTTGTAAGTTTCAACTTTGCTTTTCATTGATCTATAAATGCTGCAATGCACTGTATGATCAAAGTGAAAAACTTGGGTCAACACCTCTCTGATCCTTTGCTACAAACCAAAAGCTTGTTTGTCTTTTCTTGAGATTCACTTATAGAGTATCAGGTAGATTCACTTATAGAGCATCAGGTAGACTCACTTATAGAGCATCAGGTGGACTCACTTATAGAGCATCACGTAGATTCACTTATAGAGCATCAGGTAGATTCACTTATAAAGCATCAGGTAGACTCACTTACAGAGCATCAGGTAGAGGGAAGGTCCTGGGCCTGGCACTAGGGCTCCCCTGTGGACAGGGCGTGTTCAAGGAGCCGGCAGTAACCAGATAAAGGTTCAGTCCAGGGTCCAGGGAGTATTCTGTGGTTCCTAATTCTCTTCATGCTACTGAAAACATTGGTCTTTCTTGTTCTCTTTTGTCTTGCTCCCAAGATTCAGTCAGACCCCATGGCCTGTACTTTGCCTTTGAGACGTCCTCACATATTGTTCAGTTTCTCTTCACTTGTATCATTTCTCCTTATGATCCCTTTCTAGAAGATTACAGTGTCTTTTTGTCTGTTCTCCTCCTTCTGGCTCATCCTTCACACAGTTGTCAGGGTTGTCTTTCTAAATCACAAATCTGGTTATACTGCTTTCCTGACTAGCAGCCTCTGTTGATCCTCCCTTGCCATAGAAACTGTCAGCGCAGCCCCACAAGACAGGATGCAAGGCTTTCCCAGCGGGCTCCAGCACGCCTTTCCAGCCTTGGTCTGCACGTGTGTTCCCGTGCACTTACCCTCTTCTGGTGTCCACTCGAGGCTGCTCCTTATGACTCAGGTGCCCAGTGTTTCATGCCTCTGGGTCTTTGCTCATGTAATTCATTCTGCCTCAGTGTTCATTTTTCTTCTGTACAACCTCTTTCCTGGGTGTGTCCAGCTCATACATTAGCAACTTCTATTGCCCTGAGTCCTACTCTGCCCCAGCAGAGTTAGTATGTTCATTGTGTAAATACATTCCCTTACTCCATGGGGTTTAAGGCAACATATTAATACAAAGGTACATGCCAAACAGTAACACTGAAAGAAAAACAAGATAAGAATATTTAATCAGGCAAGTTTGCACATGTGTAAGTTTGATAGAATTAATTTTTCACTTTTCTGTGTTCTCATTATACTTCTAAAAGCTATATTAAAATGTAATGCAGTTATTGTATTATATGTATTGTCTCTGTTTTTCTTGCTCTAAATTCCATGAAGGACAGAGATCTGATTCATCTTTGCATCCCTAGTATCTGGCACCATAGTAGACATGTAGTCAGTGCTCAATATATGTTTTTTATATTGAATTAAAGTGAATTGTCTGAGAGTGTTCTAAAAAGTTAGTGGTCATTGTTCTGCTTCTTGGTGAGTATGAACATTTTTATGTTGATGCAACATTAGTTTTATGGTCACATTGAAGATTTCACTGTGCAGTACCTCTTCCAGATCGTTTCTAAATATTGACATCACAGTAGTTACATTTTCACAGTCCTGTGAAATGAAATACACAGGCAGTAGAAATTGGATGTTGTGATTGTAGCTGTAACTCAGATACTCAACACATCACTGCTTAGACTACATAAAGTATAAATGTATTCACAAAATTTTTGATCATTGTTTTGTGCTGCTTAGGATTATATTAAAACTCTGAGCCTTAGTTTTAAATTAAAATATAGCTATTTAAAATTAGTGTTTTATTCTCTCATGACTTCTAGACAACACAAGTCAAACATAACATATGTATGTAGTCTGTTGTTATACAAGTTGTGGTGTTTGCTGCCTTCTTGATTTGAATTTGGTGTATTACATGTCAAATTTTTCCTCCTACTTAAAGATATAATTTTAATTTTTCTGCTTCTGAGCATGACTGCATATCATAATAAAGACATTTTTTTTATTAATACAAAGGTACATGCCAAACAGTAACACTGAAAGAAAAACAAGATAAGAATATTTAATCAGGCAAGTTTGCACATGTGTAAGTTTGATAGAATTAATTTTTCACTTTTCTGTGTTCTCATTATACTTCTAAAAGCTATATTAAAATGTAATGCAGTTATTGTATTATATGTATTGTCTCTGTTTTTCTTGCTCTAAATTCCATGAAGGACAGAGATCTGATTCATCTTTGCATCCCTAGTATCTGGCACCATAGTAGACATGTAGTCAGTGCTCAATATATGTTTTTTATATTGAATTAAAGTGAATTGTCTGAGAGTGTTCTAAAAAGTTAGTGGTCATTGTTCTGCTTCTTGGTGAGTATGAACATTTTTATGTTGATGCAACATTAGTTTTATGGTCACATTGAAGATTTCACTGTGCAGTACCTCTTCCAGATCGTTTCTAAATATTGACATCACAGTAGTTACATTTTCACAGTCCTGTGAAATGAAATACACAGGCAGTAGAAATTGGATGTTGTGATTGTAGCTGTAACTCAGATACTCAACACATCACTGCTTAGACTACATAAAGTATAAATGTATTCACAAAATTTTTGATCATTGTTTTGTGCTGCTTAGGATTATATTAAAACTCTGAGCCTTAGTTTTAAATTAAAATATAGCTATTTAAAATTAGTGTTTTATTCTCTCATGACTTCTAGACAACACAAGTCAAACATAACATATGTATGTAGTCTGTTGTTATACAAGTTGTGGTGTTTGCTGCCTTCTTGATTTGAATTTGGTGTATTACATGTCAAATTTTTCCTCCTACTTAAAGATATAATTTTAATTTTTCTGCTTCTGAGCATGACTGCATATCATAATAAAGACATTTTTTTTCCTTTACAATAGATTCTTACTTCAGAGAAGGCAATGGCATGCCACTCCAGTACTCTTGCCTGGAAAATCTCATGGATGGAGGAGCCTGGTGGGCTATAGTCCATGGGATTGCTGAGTCGGACACAACTAAGCGACTTCACTTTCACTTTTCACTTTCATGCATTGGAGAAAGAAATGGCAACCCACTCCAGTGTTCTTTCCTTGAGAATCCCAGGGACTGGGGAGCCTGGTGGGCTGCCTTTTATGGGGTCACACAGAGTCAGACATGACTGAAGCGACTTGGCGGCAGCAGCAGCAGCAGACTCTTATATAGCTAATCAGTGCCTGTTCATTAATCTACCTGAGCCCAGTGGTCTTATAGATCATTTTCTTCACCAAGGGCACAAACATATTACCTTCTCCAGGGGCGGGGAGGGGTTTCTTGTTTATCAGTTACCCCTGATTCATTGCTACTTAATTGGACAATGATAGCATACTTTCTGCAGGTGAAATTAATATAAATGCTCTTTATGGGCACCATCTTTTGCTGTTTTGATTCCTGTGAAACAGAAAATAATCAGAAGGCCTTAAGAGGCATTTTTCATGTCTTGGATTCTCTTTCCTGGATGTGCAGAAAATTGCTGTCATAAAATTTCATGTGCTGCTGATTGACTAACCATTAGATACATTTTGTGTAAGTAAAATTGTAAAGGGCAGAAAAAAGTGAAATTTTTAAAACATAGCCCTTGAGTTATAGTTGCATGTTAGGCAGTGTAGGAGCAGCTAAGAAATCGGTGAATGTGCATACCACTGGTTGTTAACAGAATCAATGAGCTGGGCTTTTGCTGGCCTGTACGTGTTATAATAGATAGTAATTGCCCATAAGACCATTTTTCTGACTTTTTTTGAATGGCATTTAAAAACTAAATAATAGTAAGGCAAATTGAATCAGAGAGAGAAGAGTTAGAATGAGCTGGAGAAAGAGAAAGTATTAAAATCAAAGTTTGTGGACCAATTTAATATTTATTGCTTAACAAGAACCTATTGGATAAAAAGCTTGTTGTCTAGCCTAGTTCGATAAGCTACTAGAATGAAAATGACTCCCCTTCCGCACTCGAATAATCATTATTTTCATAATCATTATCATGTAGAATATTTATCAAATTTAGACTTATTCAAAAAATACTAATGGGAAAGATTTTTAAAGAAACTTAAGACAAATGTAACTTAAAAAAATCAGTAAAAATCTGTTACTAGACCTAGAAAACATACTTATGTACATAACAGACCAGCATTTGGAAAATGTAATGGACTTATGCCATTTTATTCTTTCAGTAATAAAGTGAAAAAATATAATCCTGAGAGCTGAAGAAGAGACAGAGTTAGAATTGCCTCTGTGATGAGTCCAGGTCCAACTTCTGTCTGGTTGTCATTGGGAGAATCTGGTTGTTGTCTGCAGAATTACCCTCAGATGTTGGGATTGACAATAAAGATGATGGCTAGCATTTGCAACTTTTCAGCACATAGGTTTGGACTGGATCACCTATTGATGCATAGGCTTGCCGTGCTCTTTGTAAAGTATAGCAGAGGACTTCCTTTAGAAGGTTCTGAAGACTCATAGTCCTGTACTACGGAATTTATAATAAGTCCGTGCTCACTGTAGACACTGCTCGTGGCTTTACTGACGTTGTTGTTACATGTACTCAGCTTTCACACTTCCAGACTCAAGGGTCAAATTCATCATCTGGTTTTCCGCCTTCAGATTTTCTTCATTTTGTATATAATTTTTGAAGAGTGGTGGCTATTTAAATGGATTTTTTATTTTGACTCAGAGACAGTAGGCCCCACGATCATTCTTAACATCATCACCAGTCTTTGTGTAACATTTTACTATGGATAAAATTCTTCCATTGTCACTAGAAGAAGTAATCTCATTAAACTGTGATGACTCAGTGTATCTTTCTGTTAAGTCCAGTGTACCTTAAGGCATAACCTTACCCTTGCTCACATTGATGTGTTTCTCCTCTGTTATCCACCACTATTACTGTGCACCTAAACTCACACACCTTTTTGTATTTTACCCCATTTAAGCTTAACGTTTTCCCACCTGGAAGAGCTTTGCACATGTGGAAGTTCCAACGGATACAAGAGCCTAGCACTAATCTCCCCAAACCCCTTTTTTTTCCATTTCTACATCCAGAGAAGTTCCCACTTCTTCCTCTCCTTTACTTAAATATGAAGCACCACTGCTTTCAAGTCCTATGGAAACTTAATTTTTAATAGCCTTATTTTGATTGTTCAAAAGAATCTGAACAGAATGATTGCCTTTGCTGCAGATTGTGTGGAAAAGCACCCTTTATGGCAACCTCAGAAGAGAAGCTTTTTGAATTGATAAAAAAGGGAGAACTACATTTTAAAAATTCAATCTGGAATTCCATAAGTGATTGTGGTAAGTATAGATGTGTTATTATTTATTAAAGCAAATATGCATAATATAAGAAAGCCAGCCAGTAATTTAGATACGTTAAATCTCTGAGTAGCTGTTAAATTTACTTGTAGAAATAAAAACTATTTACTTGTGGAAATAGTGCTGTCTTCACTATGGCTTTTATAGTTGAAACTTTAAACAAAAACAGTAAATGTATTCTAAACATTGAAGAGGAAATTTTCTGATCAAATAGTTAATTTTTACTGAAGACTATAAACCAGGTAATCCAGTCAATAAAACCTCACTTTTGGCCTTAAACTTTATTTAGTATTAGCCATATGTACTGATGATATTTATTCTATAACTGATATGTTTCCTTCGTGTCATACAGACCTAATCCTAAAATTGGAAAATATGTGATATTAATTATAGTCAAGATATATAAGATAGGATTTTTTTTCCTTTATTTGCAGCTAAAAGTGTTTTGAAGCAACTTATGAAAGTAGACCCTGCTCACAGAATCACAGCTAAGGAGCTGCTAGATAACCAGTGGTTAACAGTAAGTTTCAGTACTACTGCCTTTTAAAAAAATTTTTGGCACGCTATCATTGCTTATTTCTTTTCATCTGGCCTTATAACCTATATATAGTCCTTAAAAAGTCATTTAGTTTCATTTCTGACAAGTTAAAAAAATTATTGAGTGCTGACACATTTCTGAAATGGGTATTTTCAAACTGTTAAAATTACTACCACAGTTGTTTATATGTGTTTATGGAAGCTTAAATGAACTTTTCTATGGTATCAAGTCCAGTAGAATAGAGCTGAGAAATGTCCTTTATTAAAGATGTGGACTGTTGAAGCAGTCTGTATAGTTCAGTGATGTAAAGCACTGGAACTGTCTACTTCTCTTTCAGCTCTTTGGATGCAGAGAATCTACAGGGACCCAGAAAAGCCAAGGTCTTCTAACAGTGACTGTTGCCTGGCTTGAAATCTTGAGTTATTACTCATTTGCATATTGGTTTCCCCCATTACACTAATGCCTCGAGCAGTAACCCTATGTCTTAAGTGATCTTTGTATCCCTGTACCCAGAACATTTCCTGGTCACAACTGGAACTTTGTAAGAGGATGCTTCTACCTCTCAATAGTTATTCTCTCTTTCTTCTGTGGTCATGAAGATCCTGACTTTTCACTGGTAACATTCTTATCTAGTCTTCTTTACTAGTTATCCCCTATCTTTGCTAGTTACAGTGCTGGTCAATGAGATCTAAGTGCAGGTAAGAGTAATCTCTGGGGAGTGCCCTTAAATGGAAGGAGTAGGGCATTTCTCACATCCATCTTCTTTGCTAGTGACTGCAGTGCAGCTGTGATGGATGGAGTTTGAGTAGCCATATTAGATAATAAAGTGGAATATAAACAGGATAGCAGAGCAACACGATCCTAGGAACCAGGGCTCTTTTAGCATATAGAGCTGCCACCCCAGCACTTGACTGCCTTCCTCTAGACGTTTTTAGATGAACAGGAAACAAATGAGGGTCATCTTTGAGATACTGTGAAATGCGCAGTTAAGTCTAATACCAATTAGTATAGTACTCAGTAAATAATGGCTGAATGAATAGATGATTCAGTAAATGAATAAGTCTGTAGGTATGTCAGAAAATGCCTGAGAATGGAAACTGGAGATTCCAGGTCAGTTCAGTTCAGTCACTCAGTCATGTCCGACTCTTTGCGACTCCATGAATCGCAGCATGCCAGGCCTCCCTGTCCATTACCATCTCCCAGAGTTCACTCAGACTCACGTCCACCGAGTCCGTGATGCCATCCAGCCATCTCATCCTCGGTTGTCCCCTTCTCTTCCTGCCCCCAATCCCTCCCAGCATCAGAGTCTTTTCCAATGAGTCAACTCTTCGCATGAGGTGGCCAAAGTACTGGAGTTTCAGCTTCAGCATCATTCTTTCCAAAGAAATCCCAGGGCTGATCTCCTTCAGAATGGACTGGTTGGATCTCCTTCCAGTCCAAGGGGCTCTCAAGAGTCTTCAGAGACATAGGAATATTTTACATCTTTTACTTACTAGACACTGTGTTAGGTACTGGAGATACATGATATGCTTATATTGCAGTAGTACTGTTGAGAAATGATGGTGGCTTGGACAAGGTGGTAGCAATAGATTTGAAGAGAAATAAATGTGATATATTTTTAGATATATTTGTTAGTACTTGGTGATGGATTAGATAAGGGATGAGGATAAGGGAGGAATCAAGGAGAATTTTAGATTTTGCTTTAATGACTGGTTGGATGATAATGCCATATACCGAGATATGGAAGACTGCAGAAGATACATTTTTTGCCTGGGGAAAGAGTGGTGAGTCAAGAGTTCCACATTGGACAGGATAAATTTGAGATGCCTATGTCACATTCAAGTGGAGATTTCCAATAGATCATCAAAAGTATGAGCCTGGAACTGGAGAAGAATGAACTGGAGATATAAATCTGTGAATCCTGAGTATAGAGATGCCATGTAAAGCCATTGTGTTGAAGAGATAAATAAGGAAGAAAATGCAGATAGAAAGGACAAGAGGCCTCACACTGCAACATTTAGAAGAGTAGAAGCTAGCAATGGAGGCTGAAAAGGAAGAGCTAACGAGGACAGAGGAAAGTTAGGAGGGTAGTGCCAAGGAAGTTGAGTGAGAAAAGTGTTTGAGAAAGCAAGAACAGTCAGCCCCTAGGTAAATGCTGCCTGGAGGTCAAGATGAGAATGAGTTTTCATTAGCATGGCCAACAGAGGGGTTGATGGTGACCCTGGAGTCCTTGATAGATTTTAGATACCATAAATTTATAGTGGTACCACTGTGATTTTCCTTTGGGAATTTCTAATCATTTATTGGAATAATTCTTTTTCTTTAAGGGCTAAAAAATTGCTTTCACTCAAAAATGGTTTATAACTGCCCTCTTCTATGAATGTGTTGAACTCTCAAATGATTCTGTGCAATAAGTATTTCTGGCCTAAAGTAATTGTGCAAATGAGTTAGCAGCTAGATCATTGCAAAACAGCTGAGTAGATTTGTAGTAGAGCAAAATAAAAAACTGTAAAACAGATGGTGTGCTTTAGAAATCTAACTCTTTTCAGCATCACACAACATTCGGATTTGGCCATTTAATTATTTGTTTTCTAATTAGTGAAACTTTATTTCTGGCTTTGGTCATTTTTCCAGAAGTCTCCATTTTTGAGCCTCTGTAACAATTTGTCTCTATGTAGTCCTTGCCAAATGGATAGAGAAGTGACAGATAGCGTGTACTATATTGGACTACCCTGAGGAGTTCGGTATATGAAGTTTAGAATACTGGCATTTTGTAAACTTCTGAAAGGCAAAACTCTTTTCTTCTTAACCACTTGAAGTCTTGCTTCCTGTAATTCATGTCCTCTGTTTGAAATAATCTAAAGAGGACATGTTAGTTCTCTCAGTGCCTTACCGCTTTGTAACCAGAGCTTATACTGGACAAATAGTGACATTCTTTGCAAAGAGCTTTATTGGATAAAAAGTCTCCATGGTTTAGTCTATATGTCATGCATTTTGAAATACAGTACATATCTGAAAAGTATTCTGAGAAAAATAATCATTGCTTCCCTATGTACATTTAAATGAATGGGTCTTAAACAGATATTGTCATCCTGATTTCAAAAGTCCAAGGTCAGATGCAAGGAAAAACAGGCAATAAGTGACTTTCCTACAAAGGGAGGGTTTGATGATGACATCCATTGCCAGGAGTATGCCTGTTATCCTCTTTATCTTTTTCTACCTTTTTGCCCTCTTTATTCTCAACAATAGTTCAGGAGTTCATTCCTTGTTAGATAGTTACAGTTGCCCCTTGGTATTCAATCCCCTGATAACAACTAACACCAAGAATTTGCACATTTAACAAGTTTCCCTGGTACTTTCAATGCTTGCTATATTTAAGAACCTTGCTATAAATTAATGAAATATTTTTCTTCTATGGCTTGTCAAAAAGCAGTTTCCAGATTTGAGCTCTGTTGGTATTATTCAACAATTTCTTCAATAGATTTTTTTTTTTGGTGCCTGCCATGTACCATGCCTTGTGCTAGGTAATAAAATTCAGTTAAAGACATATAGGACCCAGTCTCTGGCATGAGGAATTTACAATATAATAAGGGAAACAAGCTATGTATAAGATATAATGCAAGGAAGAAAATGACAAATGGCATAAGAGATTGCCAAACGACCAGAGAGGTACAGAGGCAAGCAAGTGTGAAATCAGGAAGTGTAATTTGACTGGCAGATAAGATGCCTGCAGGAAACAAGTGGGAAATGAGACTTTTAGAAAAGGAAAGAAAATTGTGAGGGCCCTTGAATCCTAGACTAAAGAGTTTTAACTTCCTGCCATAGATAGTAGAGAACAATTGCATGCTCTTTGAAAGAAGGAAATTATGATTATAGTGTGTCAGTCTTGCAGAGTGGCTTATTGTAAATGGGACAACAATCATTTAAATGTCTATGTTGATTTATTTTTTAATTTTAATTCATAAGGCACTATATGGGTGCAAAGATGATTAAAACAGTCTCTCCCTTGAGTAATTCACCACAAATTACAGTGTACTTTGCTCTATAGTCACACTTTACAAAGCTCTTATAATGAAGTGTAGGGTCTAATTTCAGAACACTCTTTCCTATGTATGAACAGGTCTCTGTTCACTAATTTACAAATTGTTATTCAGGTTTTAGTCATTAGCTTTTGACCTTTAGCCTGTGCACTTTATGTGAAAGAATTGAAATTTCCTGATACCTACCTAATTATTGGGTGTTTTTTTGCTACCATATATTTTTCATCCTAAGTATATTAAGGCTTTAACCTTTATATTACTATATTTAGTTACTCTTAAATTATGAATTATGAATATGATTTTGAATCCCTCTTTAATGAAGTTTTTTTTAATTATGTTAAAAAGAAGCTCATGAACCAGGAACTTTGGGCGTTTATTCAATATTCAATGATTGGTACATAATAATTCAAACAAATATTTATTGAATAACTACTATGTACTGTGGAGGACACAAAGATGAGTCTGGCATAGTCTTTTCCTACAGGTTACCCACACCCTAGTGGAGGGATTAAAGAAAAAACACAAGCAGAGAATGCATATTTGATATGTGTGTGTGCGAAAGTCCACCTGTAATACAGGAGACCTGGGTTTAATCCCTGGGTCATGAAGATCCCCTGGAGAAGGAAATGGCAACCCACTCCAGTATTCTTGCCTGGGAAGCCTCATGGATAGAGAAGCCTGGTGGGCTACAGTCTGTGGGGGTCACAAAGAGTCAGACCTGACTGAGAAACTTTCACTTCACTTAATATATAAGCATATAAAAATGTATTCTATATATTATATGTGGTATGTAATAAAATATACACAATAAAATATGTAAATGTTCTCTAAATATCATTATATACTTATATGTATATTATATACTATATTTAATATGTAAAACATGTATTTATATACACTAAGTAGTAGTAGTACTATTAGATTTTTAAGGAGAGAGCTGTTATTCCTTTTAGTGGATTATAAAAGCTACTTAAGTGAGAAACTTGTATGCAGGACAAGAAGCAACAGTTAGAAATGGACGTGGAACAATAGACTGGTTCAGAATTGGGAAAGACATACATTAAGGCTGTAAATTGTCACCTTGCTTAAAACTTTCACTTCACTTAATATATAAGCATATAAAAATGTATTCTATATATTATATGTGGTATGTAATAAAATATACACAATAAAATATGTAAATGTTCTCTAAATATCATTATATACTTATATGTATATTATATACTATATTTAATATGTAAAACATGTATTTATATACACTAAGTAGTAGTAGTACTATTAGATTTTTAAGGAGAGAGCTGTTATTCCTTTTAGTGGATTATAAAAGCTACTTAAGTGAGAAACTTGTATGCAGGACAAGAAGCAACAGTTAGAAATGGACGTGGAACAATAGACTGGTTCAGAATTGGGAAAGACATACATTAAGGCTGTAAATTGTCACCTTGCTTATTTAACTTCTGTGCAGAGTACATCACATGAAATGCCAGGCTGGATGAATCACAAACTGGAATCAAGATTGCTGGGGGATATAGTAACAACCTCAGAAACACAGAAGATACCACTTTAACACTTTAATGACAGAAAGTGAAGAGGAACTAAAGAGCCTCTTGATGAAGGTGAAAAAGAAGAGTGAAAAAGCTGACTTAAAACTCAGCATTCAGAAAACTAAGATCATGGCATCTGGTCCCATCACTTCATGGAAAATAGATGGGAAAACAGTGGAAACAGTGACATACTTTATTTTGTTGGGCTCCAAAATCACTGCAGATGGTGGTGACTGCAACCATGAAATTAAAAGACACTTGCTCCTTGGAAGAAAAGCTGTGACCAACCTAGATAGCATATTAAAAAGCAAAGACATTACTTTGCAAACAAAGGTCCATCTAGTCAAAGCTATGGTTTTTCCAGTAGTCACGTATGGATGTGAGAGCTGGACTATAAAGAAAGCTGAGTGCCAAAGAATTGATGCTTTTGAACTGTGTTGTTGGAGAAAACTATTTAGAGTCCCTTGGACTGCAAGGAAATCAAACCAATCAATCTTAAAGGAAATCAGTGCTGAATATTCATTGGAAAGACTGGTGCTGAAGCTGAAGCTCCAATACTTTGGCCACCTGATGCGAAGAGGTGACTCATTGAAAAAGACCCTGATGCTGGGAAAGACACTGGAGGAGAAGGGGACAGCAGAGGAAAAGATGGTTGGATGGCATCACCAACTCAATGGATCTGAGTTTGAGCAAGCTCTAGGAGATGGTGGACAGGGAAGCTTGGCATGCTGCAGTCCATGGGGTTGCAAAGAGTTGGACACAGCTGAGCGACTGAACAACTGCATCTTTTCTGAGGATTAAACCTATAGTAACTTTAAGAGAAACCTCATGATAACAGGATTCAGAGAATAGACCCCAGGAAGATAAAGGGCTATTTTGAGATGGCATGTATGGTGGGTGAGACTGCAACCAGGGCAGGAAGTAAAAATAGGAAGACAAAGACAACCCAAATTCCCCCTTTGCCTCACTCTTTGCCTTGGGACACTGGTGCCTATTCTCTCAGAGGGATCCGAAGTAATAAAATCAGAGCAGCGCTGATGCCCTGCTTGGGTGAGAAGCTAAGGAAAATGGGTGGGAATTACTGGGTCTAAACCAATGACTTACCTGTTGGCCTCCACCCCCTAGGATAGATAGATTATAGTTTTAGAAGTGCCTCCTCCTAAGGCGACTTCTCCTTGGAAGAGAAGGTTATGAAATCCTGAATTGAGGAGTTGCTTGGTGGGGGCAGATTTTTGGTGCCTGGAATTTTGAGCTCCTGGGGCTGAAGATCTGGTTCTGGTCTGTTTTCCTGAGGAGCTAATACTACCCAAGGAGTATGAGCTCACAGGCCACATTTCACACACTGTTAAAGTTTAGACTAGGCAGACCCAGACTTTAGAAGTCAACAAAGTGAATGTGCTAAAAGAGATAAGTGAAGATGTTAATAACATGAAGCAAGAAGTGAAATGGTAAAAGAGAACCAAGTACAACCATTTAGGTATAATAGTTGACAGAGATGCAATTATATAGGATAAGTAGTGAAGTGGGTGCAAATGAAGAGTGAATTAAAACTAGATCAGATTATGTAACTTTAGTAGAACTTTATAGAAGGGAACAGATGAAGATAAACATACTGAAAACTTAAGCAAAAATGAAGCTGTGTGGAGCTGAAAGTAAAAGTTACAAGATTCATATAATAGTAATCTCAGGCAAAAAAGTAAAAATGAGCAGAAGGAAGTCTTTTAAAAATAATAGAGATAATTCATCAGAATTAAAAAGAAAAGGCTTCAGCTTTAATAATACATTTAGGTATAATAGTTGACAGAGATGCAATTATATAGGATAAGTAGTGAAGTGGGTGCAAATGAAGAGTGAATTAAAACTAGATCAGATTATGTAACTTTAGTAGAACTTTATAGAAGGGAACAGATGAAGATAAACATACTGAAAACTTAAGCAAAAATGAAGAGGTGTGGAGCTGAAAGTAAAAGTTACAAGATTCATATAATAGTAATCTCAGGCAAAAAAGTAAAAATGAGCAGAAGGAAGTCTTTTAAAAATAATAGAGATAATTCATCAGAATTAAAAAGAAAAGGCTTCAGCTTTAATAATGATAGACTACCAGATAGGAGAGAGAAGGAAAAACTGACAAAATAGGCATAATAAGATCTAAGAACATCAAAAACAGAAAATTCTCAATGTTCCCAGAGAGGAAGAACAATATCATAAAAAGAACAAGAATAACCTTGACATCTTACTTTTTAGCAGCATTATTGGATGCATGTTTAAATGGAGTAATAATTCTAAATGTATTAAAGGAAAAACATTTAAACTTAGAATTTTATATCCATTGACATTGTCATTCAAATGAAAGGCAATGATAAAAAATATTGTTAAGTATACAAAGCTTCAGGTTCTCCACATAAGTCATAGATTTAAAACACTTGTAGAAATAGTTAAATAGGTCAAACTCAGTAGATGCTATAAGAGCTGTGTGTACCAAGAGTCTTGAAATACCTTAGTAAAGTCTGTTGGTGTCCAAAGAAAAAAAGAGAAAGACCAAAGAAGAGGACACAGTATATTGATAATAACCCAGATTTAAAATGTGAGATAATATACACATGATAAGCGTTGAGAAAGGAGAGAGAACATTGGTCATCAGAGAGGGCTAAACTGGAAGACGTAGACAACAGATTTTCAAAACCGTAGAGGATTAAAAAAAAAAAAAGTATAGAGTGGGACAAGTTGTAATAAACTTGAATAGTAGAAACAATTTCAAATAAGTTAATAGGTTAGAAGTACTTGTTAAAAGACATAATGTCAGGTTGAATTTTTAAATTTCTAGCTAAGTGCTATTTACAGGAAGCACATTTGAAGCATAAGGGCACAGTAATATTGAAAGAAAAAGAGAGGAAAAGAACACACTAGGCAAATACTAACCAAAAAAAGCCTGAGTAACTGAATTAATATCAAATCTATCTTGCTACAAACAAATCATCATCATTAGAGATACTGAAGATTACTTTATAATAACAGTTCAATCCAAACAAAATATATAAGTTTAAACACATGCAACTAATAAGGTAATCTCAAAAATATATATCAAAAATTGACAAACTTCTATGGAGAAATTGGCAAATTCACCACTATAGCGGGAGATTTTAATGCACTTCTCTCAGTTACTAATATGTGAAGCATAACAGAAGTAAGGATATTTAATGATACAATTAACAAGCTTATTTTGGTGGACACATGCAATTGTGCATCTAACAATTAAGGAATATACATTTTTCTTAACCACACATGGAAAGAACATTTACCAGAATTAATCTAAACCAGGAAGGAAGCAAGCCTTAATAAATTTCACAGATTATGTTCTCTAACAATACACAATTAAGTTGAAAGTTAATCAAAATGAGATTAAATACTGCATATATTTGGAAATTAAATCACATGCTTCTAGATAAGTCATGGGTTAAAAAAATAGATCCTAATGAGAAAAAGTTTTTAATTTCTAGAACTGAATGGTAATGAAAACACAGCATATCAAAACCGGTGGATACAGTAAAAATGTGTTTCAGCAGAAATTTATTAATATCACC
>SJYC01077678.1:0-10418 GCA_006408675.1 Madoqua kirkii | reverse complement strand
ATGTGACCCTGTAAGTGAGACAACATAAGAGACACAGAGGTATAGAACGGACTTTTGGCTTCTGAGGGAGAAGGAGAGAGTGGGATGATTGGGGAGAATGGCACTGAAACATGTATACAATCATATAAGAAATAAAGTGCCAGTCTATGTTCAATACAGGATACAGGATGCTTGGGGCTGGTGTATGGGATGATCCGGGGAGATGGTGTGGGGTGGGAGGTGGGAGGGGGCTTCAGCATTGGGAGATCATGTACACCTGTGGCTGATTCATGTCAAAGTATGGCAAAACCAATACAGTATTGTAAAATAGAATAAAGTATTTAAAAATAAATAAATAAATAAAGCAATACCCCCAAAAGAAAAGTAATATGTTTGTGATTCATCCATTTATAAACATCCATTCTTAATAAAGATTTTGAATAGATTAAAAATTACAGGTTAATTTTTTACGATGATTTTTAAAAAGTTTCTGTCTCACCCAAATTATCAAGTTTATGGAGGAAAATACCTAAAAATGTTCTATTAAAGTCAGGAGCAAGCCAGTAAGGTCCATCATGTTTTCTGCTATTTAACAATAGTTAGAGATATGAGCTGAGGCCAAGATATTAGCAGAAGAAATAAGAGGTATAAAAATGAGGAAAGAGAAAGTAAAGATTTGCAAGAGGTACTTTATACCTAGGAAACCTCAAAGAATAATCTAAAAACTAGATCAATCAGAGAAATCAGTAAGGTAGATAGAAAACCATAAAAATAAAGTAACAGTCTTCAAAGGTACAAATAATATCCAGTTAGAAGATATAATGAAAGACCTCGATTACAATAACAAAAAAGATGAATTAAATAAGCCAAATACAAAATGTACTAGAACATCAGAAAACTTGAAAATATTATTGAGATCCTTCCAAAGAAGACTTGGACATATGGCAAGGTATATTATGTCCCTGAAAAGGAAGTTAACCTCATAAAGATAACAATTGTTGTTGTTCAGTTCCTCAGTCATGTCCTATTCTTTGCGACCTCATGAAGTGCAGCACATTGGGCTTCCCTGTCCCTTGTTATCTCCCAGAGCTTGCTCAAACTCATGTCCATTGAGTCAGTGATGCCATCCAACCATCCTCTGTCACCTCCTTCTCCTCCTGCCTTCAATCTTTCCTAGCATCACAGTCTTTTCCAGTGAGTCAGTTCTTTGCATCACGTGGCCAAAGTATTGGAGCGTCCGCTTCAGTATCAGTCCTTCCAATGATATTCAGGACTGATTTCCTTTAGAAGTGACTGGTCTGATCTCATTGCTGTCCAAGGGATTCTCAAGAGTCTTATCCAGCACCACAGTTCAGTTTAATTAAGTCGCTCAGTCGTGTCTGACTGTGACCCCATGAGTCACAGCACACCAGGCCTCCCTGTCCATCACCAACTCCTGGAGTTCACTCAAACTCACGTCCATCGAGTCAGTGATGCCATCCAGCCATCTCATCCTCTGTCAAACCCTTCTCCTCCTGCCCCCAATTCGTCCCAGCATCAGAGTCTTTTCCAATAAGTCAACTCTTTGCATGAGGTGGCCAAAGTACTGGAGTTTCAGCTTTAGCATCATTCCTTCCAAAAAATCCCAGGGCTGATCTCCTTCAGAATGGATTGGTTGGATCTCCTTGCAGTCCAAGGGACTCTCAAGAGTCTTCTCCAACACCACAGTTCAAAAGCATCAATTCTTCAGCACTCAGCCTTCTTCACAGTCCAACTCTCACATCCATACAGGAAAAACCATAGCCTTGACTAGATGGACCTTAGTCAACAAAGTAATGTCTCTGCTTTTGAATATACTATCTAGGTAGGTCATAACTTTTCTTCCAAGGAGTAAGCGTCTTTTAATTTCTTGGCTGCAGTCACCATCTGCAGTGATTTTGGAGCCCCCAAAATTAAGTCTGCCACTGTTTCCACTGTTTCCTTATCTATTTCCCATGGAGTGATGGGACCGCATGCCATGGTCTCTGTTTTCTAAATGTTGAGCTTTAAGCTAACTTTTTCACTCTCCTCTTTCACCTTCATCAAGAAGCTTTTTAGTTCCTCTTCACTTTCTGCCATAAGGGTGGTGTCATCTGCATATCTGAGGTTATTGATATTTCTCCTGGCAATCTTGATTCCAGCTTGTGTTTCTTCCAGTCCAGCATTTCTCATGATGTACTCTGCATAGAAGTTAAATAAACGGTGACAATATACAGCTTTCATGTACTCCTTTTCCTATTTGGAACCAGTCTGTTGTTCCATGTCCAGTTCTAACTGTTGCTTCCTGACCTGCATACAGATTTCTCAAGAGGCACCACAGTTGGAAAGCATCAGTTCTTCAGCACTCAATCTTCTTTATGGTCCAACAATCATATCTGTACAAAAAAAAAAAAAATGCCACTTTGACTACTCAGACCTTTGTGGGCAAAGTGATGTCTCTGCATTTTAATGTGCTGTCTAGGTTTGTAATAGCTTTTCTTCCAAGGAGAAAGAGTCGTTTAATCTCATGGCTACATTCACTGTCCACAGTGATTTTGGAGCCTAAAGAAGAAACCAATTACCTCTAAGTTAATTTACATATTTACTGTAATCTCTGTAAAAATGTCAATATGGTTTTTTTTAAACTAGATAAACTGATTCTAATCACATAGAATAACAAAAAGTTATTGAAAGCCAGGGAAAGTCTATAAAAACAAAAGTGAAATCATGGAAACTTGTCCCACAAATACCAAACATATTTAGAAGTTCTGTATTTAGAACTGTGCAGAATTGGTGTGAGACTCAATCCACTTTAGTGTCCCTTTGAACACACTCCTTCATCCTTCCTCCTCTTAGTAAAGCACCTCTATTTACTCTGTTGCTCATTTCAGAAACATAATTTTCTTTGACATGTTCCTACTCTTTATCCCTCACCATACATTTCATTACTATATACTGTGCTAATTTCCTACTCGCAAATTCTACCTCTAAAAGTTGCCCATATCTCCCCAAATCACCTCCAACTATTACAGCATCCTCGTTCACCTAGACCTTTGCAGAAGTCTCCCCTCTTCCACTCTCATCTACTTCCCAGCCATTCGTCATGAAGTCAGAGGTGTCTCTAAAGGATAGATCTGATCACATCACTGTCCTGCTTCAAATACTTCAGTTGCACCTAAAATTCAATATAGCTGACAGCACTGTAAAGCCCACGTGCAAGCTCTGTCTTCATCCCCAGTCTCATCACTGGCCACATGCCTGCTTGCTGCCTGAGCTCCGACCACTATCTCATTTAGCTCCCTTAACTTTCCAAGCCCTTTCCCTACCTCCAGCCAAGTGATTCACTTTGCTTGGAGTATTCTCCACAAGGCTAACCACTTAATCATCTTTCTTCTTTTTTAAAAAATAAACTTAATTTTGATTCACATGCAGTTGTAAGAAATAATACAGAAGGGGTGGGAGGGAGGTTTAAGAGGAAGGGGATATGTGTATACTCATGATTGATTCATGCTGTATGGCAGAAACAAACACAACATTGTAAAGCAATTATTCTCCAATTAAGGAAAAAAGAAATAATATAGAGATATTCCTTTACCCTTCACCTAGTTTCCCCCAGTGACGACACTTTGCACAACATCACAACCAGGAAACTGATATGTACCCAGTTCATTAACACTTAGATTTCACCGGTTTACATGGAATCTTGTGTGTGTATTTTGTTGTTGTTTTAGTTGCTAACTCATGTTCAACTCTTTGAAGTGTTCTTATCGGTGAGCAGTTTTTCTGTCTAGGCACTCTGCCCTCTACGCTGTCTCCAGTGAAAGTGGGAGGGTAGCTAGCGTTTCAGAAAGGAGACTATAACGTAGGAGCTGTCCTGATACAACAGAAAGGAAAGATGAGATAGCATTGATTTTGCTCCACAGACTGGGGGAGAAGGAAGAGTGTGGAGCCCGCAGAAGCGTGTGGAGAGACACGTGTGTCTCAGCTTCCTTTCCTGAGCAAAGTCCCAGAGTGGGGAAGAAGGCTCCAGCAGAAAGCAGAGGAGATATGCCCAGGGTCCCATTTGGAACTCTGAGAGAAGAGGTCCTTGTTCAGCTTGAACAGCTGCACCAGTTCATGCGCATGCTTGGTTACTTAGTCATGTAGGACTTTTTGTGATCCCGTGGACTGTAGCCCAACAACCTCCTCTGTCCATGGGGATTCTCCAGGCAAGAATACTGGAGTGGGTTGCCATTTCCTACTCCAAGGGATCTTCCTGACCCAGGGATTGAACCCACACGTGTTACGTCTCCTGCATTGGCAGGCTGTTTCTTTACCACTAGTGCCACCTGGGAAGCCCCAACAAAACTAGACAGCATGTTAAAAAGCAGAGCCATCACTTTGCCGACAAAAGTCCATATAGTCAAAGCTGTGGCTTTTCCAGCAGTCATGTACAGATGTGAGAGTTGGACCATAAAGAAGGTTGAGCACCGAAGAATTGATGCTTTTGAACTGTGATGTTGGAAAGACTCTTCAGAGTCCCTTGGACAGCAAGGAGATCAAACCAGTCAATCCTAAAGGAAATGAACCCTTTCGTGCCCTTCTCTAGGGGATCTTCCCAACCCAAAGATGGAACCCATCCTGAGGCCTTGGGAGCACACAGATGGCAAGCTGCCACCCCAATTAGGACAGTTTTATTAGCCTGTGCCATTCATGAACATTGTTCAGTCTAAGTGCAAAGGTTTCAAGCCAAGTTATTTGTAAGCCTTTTGCTTCTGTTCCCACAACTGTGCCATTGTGTGATGCATTATGCCTTTGAAGGAAGTTCTATTCATAACAATGAGTCCTCTTTAAAAAAAATTTTTTGGCAATAAGCGTTTACCTCACAGACTACTTCCCAAAGATAACTATTTCAGTCATTGTGCTTTGTCCAGGAGTGTGGTTGGGCTTTAATTAAATAATCAATTGGTATTTTTAAAGGCACTCATATGCCAGGGACTGTGTCAATTCATGATTCAAAAGAATAGCCCTGCACCTCCTATAGTTTTACTCAAAGCTATTTTGGTTGCCAGTCATGGAAACTCACTCAAATTAGCTTAAATGAAAAGAAGGGAATTGAGTGAAAAGATGCAAGAATATTCACAGAACCGAGTGCAAGATGCTAGACTTTACATAGGACTGGAACCAGCACTTGGAGAGCCAGAAAAAGTTCCTCTATGTTTCATTTTGGAAGTTTTTAGCCCCTCATCTCTGCTTCTCTCTATGCATCTACCTGACTTTTCTCTCCACAAACTCCATTTCTTTCCTACCAGAAGAACAAAGTTCATTCAGTCCTCTCAATGTTCTCTCATTTCTGTTCTACCAACCACTAGGACTCTTTGTGATCCAATTGCAAATTCCAAAGAAAGAGAAGATGGATCCTTCTCTGGCTGGGATTGGTGCCCTTGGTCCATTAGGGAGAGGCCATCCCATCAGCTGAGGCTGGGTCAAAGAAACAGAATCTCCCATGTATGCAGGGATGAAGGGTTGATTACAGGACTTGGAGGATCACAGAGCCACTGGAGAGAATGGAGGATGACCAGTTAGACAAACAACTAACTGCTGTAATCTCATCCTGCACAACCAAGCAGTGATTTTTAAGAACTCATCCTAAAACCATTGTGAATCTCATGTAATCTGGACTGTATTCCCCTGCTCCTTCTCTGTCTGCTGAAATCCCAGTTACTTTCATCACCAGGTCCAATGCCATCTTCTTTTAACTGGAACCTGCCTGTTCCCCCTTGCCTTGGGAGTACCATATTATTCAGCATTCTCTGTCTTGAATGAGCTATTCACCTGCATTTCCCCACACAAAGTGGACCACAGTGGTAAGTTGCACGGGAGCCACTGTCTCATTCATCCTTATATTCCCCACTGACTTAAGTAGGTTCTTGCATGGTAAGCATTCATTGAATTTCAAAATGCCTGAAATCAACAACAGTAACAAGAAAACCAATTTTAAAATGGGCAAAGGACTTGAAAAGGCATTTTTCCAAAGAAGAAATACATGTGTTTCAGTAAACATATGAAAAGAAGCTCAACATTATTAGACATCAGGGAAATACAAATCAAAACCACAATGAGATATCATCTCACACCCTTTAGGATGGTTTTGATTAAAAAAGAAAAAAACAAACTGGAAAAAAGTAGTGTTGGACATGATGTGGAGAAACTGGAACCCTTGCATGTTGGTAGGAATATAAAATATTGTTGTTTCTTTGGAAAAGAGTATGAAGATTCTTCCAAATATTAAGCATAGAACTACCTTATGAGCTAATAATTCCATTCCTAGATATATACCCCAAAAGTTGTAAGAAGAACTCAAACAGATATTTGTATACCTTTGTTCATGACAGCATTATTCTCAATAGTCAAAAGTTAAGAACTACTCTCATGCCCATTGACAGGTGAATAGATAAAATGTGGTGTTGATACATTCTTACAATGGAATATTATTCAGCCATGAAATGGAAAGGAATTCTGACACATACTACCTTGAGGACATTACACTATGTGATATAAGCCAGTCATAAAAAGACAAATACAAATATGTGAAATATCTAGAGTAGTCATATGTATAGAAACAAAATGTAGAATGGTTGCTGGCAGAATTTGGGAGGAAGAGGGAATGGGGAATTAGTGTTTAATAGATACAGTTTCAGTTTGGGATGATGAAAAAGTTCTGGGAATAGACAGTGGTAATAGTTTCAGAACAATATGGATGGATGTATTAACACCTCTAAATTATATATTTTCAAGTGATTATATACTTAAAAGTGATTAAAATCTGACTCTGAATTCTGAGCTTTTTCTGCTGCTTCTCTCAGCATCAAATAATTACCTTTTGGTAAGTGTAAAAAACATCCACAAGCCAGAGCCTCATACATGTCATTTGCCAGAAGGGTTCCTGCAAATTTACATGACTCTCCTGTTATCAGTGAGTGGCACACAGGGGCACATATTCCCCCCAGGGAGCTATGTTGGTTTTTTTTTTAAGGTGTTTCTGGGGTTGCCAACTTTTATGGACTGAATGTTTGAGTCCCCCAAAATTCATATGTTCATGCCTTAATGTGCAGTGTGGCCATATTTGGAGATGGGACCTCCTAGTAAGAAATTAAGGTTAAATGAGGCCATAAGGTGAGGCCCTAGTCCAAAGGAATTAATGCCTTGGTAAGAAAAACACCATTGTCTTGCTCCCTCACTTTCTCAGCACGTGCACAAAGAATAGGTCATGTGAGCTCATGGTGAAATGGCAACCACCTCCAAACCAAGAGAAGAAGCCTCACAATGAACCCACGCTGATCTTGGACTTCCTGGCTCTAGAACTCGAGTTCGAGTTCAGTCGCTCAGTCGTTTCCGACTCTTTGCGACCCCATGAACTGCAGCACGCCAGGCCTCTCTGTTCATTACCATCTCTCAGAGTTCACTCAGACCCACATCCATCGAGTCCGTGATGCCATATAGCCATCTCATCCTCGGTGGTCCCCTTCTCCTCCTGCCCCCAATCCCTCCCAGCATCAGAGTCTTCTCCAAAGAGTCAACTCTTCACATTAGGTGGCCGAAGTACTGAAGTTTCAGTTTTAGCATCATTCCTTCCAAAGAAATCCCAAGGTTGATCTCCTTCAGAATGCACTGGTTGGATCTCCTTGCAGTCCAAGGACTCTCAAGAGTCTTCTCCAACACCACAGTTCAAAAGCATCAATTCTTCGGAGCTCAGCCTTCTTCACAGTCTAACTCTCACATCCATACATGACCATAGGAAAACCATAGCCTTGACTAGACGGACCTTAGACGGCAAAGTAATGTCTCTGCTTTTGAATATGCTATCTAGGTTGGTCATAACTTTTCTTCCAAGGAGTAAGTGTCTTCTAATTTTATGGCTGCAGTCATCATCTGCAGTGATTTTGGAGCCTAGGAAAATAACTGACACTGTTTCCACTGTTTCTCCATCTATTTCCTGTGACGTGATGGGACCAGATGCCATGATCTTCATTTTCTGAATGTTGAGCTTTAAGCCAACTTTTTCACTCTCCTCTTTCACTTTCATCAAGAGGCACCTTAGCTCCTCTGCACTTCCTGCCATAGGGTGGTGTCATCTGCATATCTGAGGTTATTGATATTTCTCCCGGCGATCTTGATTCCAGCTTGTGTTTCTTCCAGTCCAGCATTTCTCATGATGTACTCTGCATAGAAGTTAAATAAGCAGGGTGACAATATACAGCCTTGACATACTCCTTTTCCTATTTGGAACCAGTCTGTTGTTCCATGTCCAGTTCTAACTGTTGCTTCCTGACCTGCATACAGATTTCTCAAGAGGCAGGTCAGGTGGTCTGGTGTTCCCATCTCTTTCAGAATTTTCCACAGTTTATCGTGATCCACACAGTCAAAGGCTTTGGCATAGTCACTAAAGCAGAAAATGATGTTTTTCTGGAACTCTCTTGTTTTTTCCATGATCCAGCGGATGTTGGCAATTTGATCTCTGGTTCCTCTGCCGTTTCTAAAACCAACTTGAACATCAGGAAGTTCATGGTTCAAGTATTGCTGAAGCCTGGCTTGGAGAATTTTGAGCATTACTTTACTAGCATGTGAGATGAGTGCAATTGTGCAGTAGTTTGAGCATTCTTTGGCATTGCCTTTCTTTGGGATTGGAATGAACACAGACATGTTCCAGTCCTGTGGCCACTGCTGAGTTTTTCAAATTTGCTGGCGTATTGAGTGCAGCACTTTCACAGCATCATCTTTCAGGATTTGAAACAGCTCCACTGGAATTCCATCACCTCCACTAGCTTTGTTCATAGTGTTGCTTTCTAAGGCCCACTTGACTTCACATTCCAAGATGCCTGGCTCTAGGTGAGTGATCACATCATCATGATTATCTGGGTCTTGAAGATCTTTTTTGTACAGTTCTTCCATGTATTCTTGCACCTCTTCTAAATATCTTCTGCTTCTGTTAGGTCCATACCATTTCTGTCCTTTATCGAGCCCATCTTTGCATGAAATGTTCCCTTGATATCTCTAATTTTCTTGAAAAGATCTCGAGTCTTTCCAATTCTGTGAGCAACAAATGTCTGTTGGTGAAACCCCTCGGTCTACAGTACTTTGTCATGGCTCTACTAATAAAAACAGTATGACCAAAAAGAACATTCCTTTGTCCAGTACTCCTGGAAAACACACCCAAGGAGATCTCATGAGTAGAGATTTCTCTTGGCCTCTCTTGATGACCTCTATTCTTCTTGTAGGGAGATTACCTCTAGTGCTGGCTTAGACTTCAGGCTCAGGCATCACAACACCAAAGCCCTCCTCCAGCAGAAAGATAAACAACTAGATCCCTGGACTTTGATCTAGGCAATTCTGCCTTCCTAATTACCTCACCTCTGCTTCATCTGAATATTTTTGGCCTGCCAGCACAACCTTGGCTGAGAAGCAACAGGCTTGGCTACTGCCAGCTTGGCTCTCATATCAGTGGCAGCATCTCCAGTCCAGTGGGTACCACCCAACACCCACGTGCTGCAAGCAGTCTGGGTAGCCTCAGCTGTCATCTGCACATCCTAGCGTTCCTCAACATGGAATTCTCCCTTGAGACTCAGACGTGGGCATTATTGTCTGGCTCTTAAAGGAAAACCTTTCAGTCTTTCACTATTGAGTACGAAGTTAGCCATGGGCTTTTCACATATGACCATTATTATGTTGACATAGCTTCTTTATATTCCTAGTTTGCTGAGCATTTTCAATACACAAAAGGGTATTTGAATTTTGTCAAACACTTTTTCCTCATCCAGTGAGATGATCATGTGCTTTTCCCCCCTTCATTCTATTAATGTGGTATATTGATTGACTTCTGTATGTTGAACAGTTCCTGCATTCCAGGAAGAAATTCCAATTCGTTTTAGGGTATAATCCTTTCAATGTGTTGTTGAACTCTGATTGTTAGTGTTGAAACTTCCCCAACTTTTACAGATGAGGAAATTAAACTCTGAAGAGATGAGACAATTTCTTTGTAGCTACTCACTTAGTAGGTGTTAGAGTTGGGGTTTCAACCTCAGCCTGGATCCATGACATATTCACTATGCGAGACTGCCTCTTCTTATTCCATACCAAGGTCAAGAAGGGAAAATGTGGGCTACTGAGAGAGTCATTTTCTAGGCAGGTAGATAAGAAGTCTAGGGGTCTCCAAGGAGAGAGGGGCCTGGAATTCTCAAGGAGGAAGAAAGGACAAACTTTTTTTCTTTCTCTATATTCCTTAGGATTATATAGTAATAATGTATTCTGCCTGAGGACAGTCTCTGGATTCAACCTTCTGGCTAATTCTGTAAATTACGGGAGTAGACCTGCTCTTTCAGTTCAGTTCAGTTCAGTCACTCAGTCGTGTCTGACTCTTTGCGACCCCATGAATCGCAGCACACCAGGCCTCCCTGTTTATTACC
>SJYC01077677.1:0-13724 GCA_006408675.1 Madoqua kirkii | reverse complement strand
AATGGTCAGCATTGAAATAAGATTGATTATATTCTTTGCAGCCAAAGATGGAGAAGCTCTATACAGTCAGCAAAATCAAGACCGGGAGCTGACTGTGGCTCAGATCATGACCTCCTTGTTGCCTTCTACACTCATCAAATAAGACCAGCCAGTATCAATTCTAAAAGACATAAAATACCACATGAAAATTGTTTCTCTTTTTCATATTTTATTTAAAGCACTTTTTAAATCCTGAAAAGTATTAATTCCCTCAAGGATAAGCTTTTATCCAATTTGTAATTACAGTAATAATTAAGATTGATATCAAAACCAGTAAAGTTAATTTTCTTAAAAAGAGTTTATTATTCTATTTAGTAGGTTGTCTTGTTTCATCAATGGTTGACTTTGCTGTGTGAAAGCTTTTAGGTTTAATTAGGTCCCATTTGTTTATTTTTGCTTTTATTTCCTTTGCTTTTGAAGAAGAGATCCAAGAAAGAAATTGCTTTGATTTATGTCAAGGACTGTCCTGCCTATTTTTTTTCTAATTTTATAGTATCCAATCTTACCTTTAGATCTTTAATCCATTTTGAGTTTATTTTTATATACTTTTATTAGAGAATGTTCTAATTTCATTCTTTTGTATATAGCTGTCCACTTTTCCCAGCACCACTTATTGAAAGGACTATCTTTTCTCCATTGTATATTCTTGCCTCCTTTATTATAGATAAATTAACCACAAGTATCACACAGTTTGGTGACCCTAGCTTTGTGTGCAATCTGAAGACAGGGAGCATGATTCTTCCAGCTTCTGATATTTGCAAATGAAAGGATTGATAAGGGATTAGCATCCAACATATATAAACAGCTCGTACAACTCAACATCAAAAAACTAAACAAGCTGATTTACAGTAGACAGAAGAACTGAATAGACATTTTTCCAAAGAGGAAATTATGGTAGCCAACAGCCACATGAACAGATCAAGAACTCAGCATCGCTAATCATCAGGGAAGTGTAAATCAAAACCTCACACTGGTCAAAATGGCAATCACCAAAAAAACACAAATAACAAACGTTGGCAAGGATGTAAAGCAAAAGGAACCCTCTGGTACATGCTTGTGGATTGTGCTCAGTAGCTTCAGTTGTATCCAACTCTTCACAGCCCCGTCAGCTGTAGCCCACCAAGCTCCTCTGTCCATGGGATTTTCCAGGCAAGAATACTGGCATGGGTTGCCATGCTCTCCTCCAGGGGATCTTCCCAAGCCAGGGATCGAACCTGCATCTCTGATGTCTTCTGCATTGACAGACGGGTTATTTACAAGTAGCGCCACCTGGGAAGTCCCATACACTATTGGGGGAAATATAAATTAGTGCAGCCACTGTAGAAAGCAGTATGGAGAGTTTTCAAAAACCTAAAAATGGAACTACCATATGACCCAGTAATTCCACTCCTTGGTGTGTATGTGGGGGAGGAAAACCCCACTAATTCCAAAGGATCCATGCACCCCAGAGTTCCTAGCAGCATTATTTACAATTGCTTTGGTGTGAAATCAACCTAAGCATTCACTGACAGATGAATGGGTAAATAAGATGTGGTATGGAGTACTCAGTGATATAAAGAATGAAATTCTGCCATTTGCAGCACTATGGATGGACTTGGAGGAAGAGAGCTACTGTATGATATCACTTATATGTGGTATCTAAAAGATACAACAAACTAGTGAATAAGAAAAAAAAGCAGACTCACAGATACAGAGAACAATCTGGAATTACCAATGGGGAGAGAAATGGAAGGGGGCAATATGGAGGTAGGGGAAAACAGAGTTATTATGGGATTGCATTAAATCATGTGTGTGAAAGCTTTGAAAATTGTTAAGCACTGTAGAATTTAAAGAGTCCCTCATTCAACTAAAAAAAGAGAAAAAATAAAGAGTCTATTATCCTAATTATCTGTGAATTGTTAAGTTCAGGGTTATATTATCTTATTAAGTAATTTCATATTTTTCCTTGACATTTTTCAGTGACATGGTCCCCTCCCACACTTTTCTGATGAAATTAAAAAGGTCAAACGTCAGAAAGAGAGGCTATTGTACTGTATGTCTAGTGGTCCAAGAAAAGAGACCTTTGTTTCTTGGCTCTGTATGTATACATGAATTATATTCATTCTATCCTAACATATTATATGTGATTGTGTTAGTTTGTTAGTGCTAGCATAGCATAATACTGTAGACTGGATCACTTAAGCAATATAATTTATTTTCTCACACTTACGGAGCTAGATGGCTATTCTCTCCACTTCACATAGTGGTACCTCTGGGCATGAATGCTCTGTAGATCTTTCTTTTTAGGACTCTTCTTGTTAGGACTCCAGTCTGATTGGATTAGAGGCTTCACTAAAGGCTTAATTTTTAACTGTAAGGCCCTTCCTCTAAATGCAACCACATCCTGAGATCCTGGGGGTTAGGGCTTCAATATAGGGATTTTAATGGTACACAATTCACCCCATAATAACTACATTCACCATTCTGCCATTAAAAAGTAAATTCTTTAAGATTTTTGAGATTATGTGCAAAAGGACTATTTTGTAATGACCATAGTTTTAGTTTTGCTAATACAATACAATGGAATGTATGTGTATGTGTCTGTGTCTGTGACATATTTATTCCAAAGAAGCTGGCTTTCCTGAGATTGTTTCAAGGCTACGGACTGTCAAAGTGCTCCACAAACATGCAGTTTAACATTGACTAAGAACATAGGTCAACATTCAGAAAACTAAGATCATGGCATCTGGTCCCATCATTTCATGAGAAATAGATGGGGAAACAATGGAAACAGTGTCAGACTTTACTTTTGGGGGCTCCAAAATCACTGCAGATGGTGATTGCAGACATGAAATTAAAAGACGCTTACTCCTTGGAAGGAAAGTCATGACCAACCTAGATAGTGTATTCAAAAGCAGAGACATTACTTTGCCAACAAAGGTCTGTCTAGTCAAGGCTATGGTTTTTCCTGTGGTCACATATGGATGTGAGAGTTAGACAGTGACGAAGGCTGAGCACCGAAGAACTGATGCTTTGAACTGTGGTGTTAGAGAAGACTCTTTTGAGAGTCCCTTGGACTGCAAAGAGATCCAACCAGTCCATTCTAAAGGAGATCAGTCCTGGGTGTTCTTTGGAAGGACTGATGCTAAAGCTGAAACTCCAGTACTTTGGCCACCTCATGTGAAGAGCTGACTCATTGGAAAAGACCCTGATGCTGGGAGGGACTGGGGGCAGGAGGAGAAGGGGACGGCAGAGGATGAGATGGCTGGATGGCATTGAGAGTTGGACTGTGAAAAAGGCTGAGTGCCAAAGAAATGATGCTTTTGAACTGTGATGTTAGAGAAGACTCTTGAGAGTCCCTTGGACTGCAAGGAGATCCAACCAGTCCATTCTGAAGGAGATTAACCCTGGGATTTCTTTGGAAGGAATGATGCTAAAGCTGAAACTCCAGTACTCTGGCCACCTCATGCGAAGAGCTGACTCATTGGAAAAGACTCTGATGCTGGGAGGGATTGGGGGCAGGAGAAGAAGGGGAAGACCGAGGATGAGATGGCTGGATGGCATCACTGACTCGATAAACGTGAGTCTGAGTGAACTCCAGAAGTTGGTGATGGACAGGGAGGCCTGACATGCTGCAATTCATGGGGCCTCAAAGAGTCAGATGACTGAGCGACTGAACTGAACTGAACTGAAACCTCGATTTGTACATCCGTAATATGTGAAAGATGATATCCACTTTTTTGGTGTATTTTCAATATTTAGTGAACATAACAGATATAACACTCCCAGAACAGCCTGAGCTTTTTATTAATGTTAGCATGGATGGCCTTCTGTCCCCTAGTTTGGTCTCCTGTCTTAAACACAGCTTGCTCCCCAACCTTAGACAGAGGCTCCATGTGCAGCCTTTGGCCCAATTACCAATTTTGTTTCTTTGCTATAAATATTCTAGAAGCATTAAAACCATCCTTGAGTTGTGTTATGACTTTATATTTCTGGCCTAGTTTGGTCTCCTGTCTTAAACACAGCTTGCTCCCCAACCTTAGACAGAGGCTCCATGTGCAGCCTTTGGCCCAATTACCAATTTTGTTTCTTTGCTATAAATATTCTAGAAGCATTAAAACCATCCTTGAGTTGTCCTATGACTTTATATTTCTGGCCCATAAGGAATTTTAATTCCCACTGCGACTCAACTGGTCCTTTCTGCTGCTGCTGCTGCTGCTAACTCACTTCAGTCGTGTCTGACTCTGTGCGACCCCATAGATGGAAGCCCACCAGGCTCCCCCATCCCTGGGATTCTCCAGGCAAGAACACTGGATTGGGTTGTCATTTCCTTCTCCAATGCATGAAAGTGATATTGAAAGGGTAGTCGCTCAGTCATCTCCGACTCTTCATGACCCCATGGACTGCAGCCTATCAGGCTCCTCCATCCATGGGATTTTCCAGGCAAGAGTACTGGAGTGGGGTGCCATTGCCTTCTATATGTTTGCTGCTGCTGCTGCTAAGCTTTTCCAGTCATGTCCAACTCTGTGCGACGCCATAGATGGCAGCGCACCAGACTCTGCCATCCCTGGGAGCCTCCAGGCAAGAACACTAGCTTCTAAATACCTTGGGACACTGACATTTCAAATATCCTTGTCTTTTAGCTCTTCTTCAGTGGCCTCAACTCATGTCCTGAATTCTTTTTCTTCATTTTCTTTTTTTTTAGGATGTGACCAAAGCATTGCTGGTGGAGATACCTAGCATTTTGGGGAGTGTTTTCTTCCATTTTTCACAATAGCTCCAGGTAGGTCATTTTTGGACCCAGCATGCTGACAGAGTCACTAGGATTTGTAGTGGTGATGAAATTTTTCCAAATGCCCTACAGGAAAAAGGAAGACGACAGCAGGAAATTCACAAATTCTGCTCTTGGTTTTGGGCTACACATTCTTTCACTTAGCAGGAATTTTCCCCTTTCCTTGGAAATAAAGAGCATAAAGCATGAATCCTGAGAATGCCCTTACAGTGTGTCTTGGAGAGGGAGCTGTGTGCTGACCACAGGGAGCAAGTTATAACGTTCTCTACAAGGACTGCAGTCAGAACTGCTGTTAAACTGAGCTTTTTATGCAGTAACCTCATAGAAAGCTCAACTCTGAGAGCTGAAGTTTACTTACGCTTTCCACCCCTACAGGTCCAAAGCCCTCACTAAAACTATAAATACCAGAATCCTTTCATCTTTGAACTACAGCCAGTTCCAGGTCTTGCTTAAATAGCCTGAAGCTGGTGCACACAATGCATGTGTGTGTGGTGAAAGAGGCCTTTATGAGTTTGCCTCTGCTGGAGGCTGAAGAGAAGGGTGAGTGGAATGTTCTGGAATGTCTGGCAAACAACAGAGGCATATTTGGGGGTTAAGCTGCTTAGTAGGCCCCGCGTAGCTCAGTTCTAATCCCTGCCATGTGTGGATCTGCGGGCTGCCTGGTTCCCTCAACCTCCACACTGTCTCCACAGCCAGGAGGTGTGGAATAGGGGAGGGGACCGCTTTGTGGGAGTGAGGTGAGGGAGCACTGTGCCTCCATAATGGTTGGGCATGCACAGCCCTGGTGCTTGCCGGGCACCCTCTCAAGCCTGAGTGGGCTTCCCTTCCTCCTAGACCATGCCCCAGCCTCCCGCTTGTGTTCAAGAATGTAGATGACATGTAGCTTGAGCAAGACCGCAGGGCTAGCACTTCTTCCCACTTACTTATCTGTCCTAATTCACTGCTCCTTCAATAGCAAATGCCATTTAGGATCCACTGTGAGCCAAACGCTGTGCTAGACCCAGCAGAGAGAACAGTAAACAGGACTCTGCCCTCCAGACCAGAATTTCAGTCAGGGACAAACCACAGAAAAGTCAATAAATAGAAAGCAGATAACTGAAGATTGTGAAAATCCCTTTAAATAAAAAGAAAAACAAACAACCCGCCCACCACCACCACACACCCACACTGACACAGAAAATAAATAATAAAACAAAACCAAAAGGTTAGGGTCAGGATCAGGGTTAGAGGTAAAGAATCTGCCTGCAATGCAGGAGACTTGGGTTCGATGCCTGGGTGGGTATGATCCCCTGGAATGGCAACAAACTCCAGCATTCTTTCCAGGTTAATTTAACGAACAGAGGAGCCTGGTGGGCTACAGTCATGGGATTGTAGAGAGTCAAACACTGTGGGACTAACACTTTCACTTGCTTTTCAAAACAAACAAAATACACACACACACACACACACACACACACACACACACACGATAAATAGTTTAAAAGAGGGACTGGTCAGAGAGGCTCTCAAGAAGCCAGGTTGGGGTAGGGAATTCCTAGAAGGGGCCCCCTCCACGCTAGGCAGGAGGCAGGAAGGGCTTGCAGTGTCCTGGGAGCCCCAAGGAGGCCAGTGGGGCAGGAGCTGGTGAGCAAAGGGGAAAAGGACTGGAGGCACAGCGTGAGTCAGCAGGGCTGTGTCCTCACCAGGCTGTGGCCCTGATAAGAAGTTGAAATTTATCACAACAGCAGAGGAAGCAATAGAAGGATTTCAAGCAATGAGAAAAGTGACACAGTATGTAAGTGTGTGTGTTTAAATCACTGTAGCTACTGAATTGGATTAAGGAGCAAGAGTAAACTAAACATCAGCTAAGAAGGTACTAGACTAGTCCAGGGGAAAGATGGTGGTGGCTTCAGGTGGTGCTAGTGGTAAAGAACCCACTTGCCAATGAAGGAGACATAAGAGATGCTGGTTCGATCCCTGGGATGGAAAGATCCCCTGGAGAAGGGCATGGCAACCCACTCCAGTATTCTTGTCTGGAGAATCGTGTGAACAGTGGAGCCTGGCAGGTTATAGTCCATAGGGTTGCAAAGAGTCACACACGACTGAAGCAACTTAACACACCCAGAGACTATAGAAGTGAGGGTGGAACTGAGGGACAGAGGGCTGATTGTGGATCAGTTTTACAAGCAGAACCAACAGGACTTGGTGGTGAATTGAGAAGTGAGATAAAGGTGAGAATCCCAGGTGAATGCTGGGTTTTTTCTTAGGTGTGTGTGCATGCTGAGTTGCTTCTGGTCATGGAGGACTCTTTGTAACCCTGGACTATAGCCCACCAGGCTCCAATGTCCATGGGATTCTCCAGGCAAGAATACTGGAGTGGGTTGGCATGCCCTCTTCCAGGGGATCTTCCTGACTCAGGGATCAAACCCAAATCTCTTATGTCTCCTGCACTGGCAGGCGGGTTCTTTACCACTAATGCGACCTGAGAAGCCCTTTTCCTTAGGCAGCTGGGTCCACAAAGCTTTCTTCTGATGTGGAAAGCCTTGGGGGTGGGGGTAGGTAGGAATATATCTCAGCAAAGCAAAAACTGGGGACAGGACAGCTTTAGGGAGGAAAGATAAAAGTCAGCAGTGGTTCTCTGGGGTGGGTGTCTCTACCCACTTCAACCCAAAGCTTCCCATTCTCCCAGGCACTTGCCTGAGGAGCTCCAGCCCAGGAAAACCTCATCCTTCCTTCTTCACTGCCCAGTGCTGCTTCTCAGCCCGCTCTCTCCCCAGAATGAGGAGGGAACCTATTGGTAGCCAAGTACCTTAGTGTCACTTCACTTGCTTCCTGACTCTCAGCTGTTAGCACACAGACTAAACCATTCTGACATCTGGCAGTGCAAGGTTGGAGAAAAGGGGGAAGAAACCGGGGGCCAGAGGAGCTAATCCTGTGTAGCAGGGGTCCAGAACTCCCAGGCCACGGGCTGGTATAGATATGGACTTTGGCTGTAAGGCAGGAGATGAGCAGCAGGCAGTGAGCAAAGTTTCATCTGCCGCTCCCTATTGCTCACGTTACCACCTGAACCATCTCCTCGCTTCTGCCCTCCCCTAGTCAGTGGGAAAATTGTCTTCCTTGAAACCGATCCCTGGTGCCAAAAATCTGGGGGATTCCAAATTTGGGAGCCCCCTTCCACTCTGTAGGGGGCTTCCCTGGTAGCTCAGCTGGTAAAGAATCCGCCTGCAATGCAGGAGACCCCAGGTTGATTCCTGAGTTGGGAAGATCCCCTGGAGAAGGGATAGGCTACCCACCCCAGTATTCTTGAGCTTCCCTGGGGGCTAAGTCGGTAAAGAATCTGCCTGCAATATGGGGGACATGAGTTTGATCCCTGAGTTGGGAAGATCCACTGGAGAAGCACATACAACCCACTCCAGTGTTCTTGCCTGGAGAATCCCATAGACAGAGGAGCCTGGCAGGCTATAGTCCATGGGGTCACAAACAGTCAGACAGGAATGAGCAACTGAGCACAGCACAGCCGCTCCATAGGAAAGACCCCCAAATGCGCAGCCACCAGCAGAGTCCCATGAGCCCCAAGAGGTATGGCAGAGCCTAGTCTTAGAACTGCAGGTATAAACCAGTGATGGAGTAAAGTCAAGGTGCAGCCCCCTTTTGGATCTGAACAATGGTCTTATCGGAAGAACACTGATGAGCAGTCACAAGGACGAGAGATGGGGTCCAACTCCCAAAGGGAGAGGAAAGCAGGCAAGCAAGAGTTGGACAGGGAAGAAAGTCCAGACAAACAAATTGGGTCAACCCAACAGAGGACAGGTTTGTGGACTCTCCCATCTCCAAAATGTGCCACACCCCCAGGCCATAATAATGCCAGGCTTCTCCATCAGGCAGAACCAAGCTCCTGTTCAAAGCGTGCCCACCACTTGCCAGGTGTTGAGGCAGACCGCAGCCTAGTCCCACGCTCATCATCCCATGGGCCTCTTTCCATGTGTAGATGTGGACACAGCCTTAGAGCAGTGGTAGACTTTGCTGGAGCTCCAAACTAGGAAGAGGTGGAATCAGGAAGAGACATGAGTCTCCCTTTAGAATCCTTGGCCTGTCCACCCAGCCCCTCACCTGGGTTGGCTTAGCTCAGGACTGGGCCAGACTCATCATATATGCTGAGGCCATACTTTGGGGCCCTTAGGGACAGTGACCAGGCAGCAGCGGTAGCAGGCAGCTGACTATTCAGCCTGCACCCCAGCTGCCTCACAGTGCCTGTCCTGTTCCTTCCTCTGTGGTCTGCAACAGGGGAGCATCAGTAACTGGTCCTCCAACACCTCTGCTGTGCCAGCACTTCTGATCCCACCCCAGAACGCATCCTTGATTCTGTTCTGCCTAAGTCCTCTGTGTTCCTTCTCTTTAGGAATCTCATCTTCAACCCATATTAGTGCTTCTCAAGCTTTTTTTTTTTTTTTAACCTGATAGCACATTTTAAAAATGGTGAGATTGGCATATCTAGCCGGACACAACTGAAGCAACTTAGCAGCAGCAGCAGGTTAACTGAGAAGGCTGTTCTGGTTTCCCCGCCCCTGACATATATAACCCATTCAAGACTCTCCACTGGGAGACTCTCTGGTGGTCCGGTGGTTAAGAATTCACCTTCCAATGCAGAGGACAAGGGTTTGATCCCTGGCTGGGAAACTAAGATACCACATGCGCAGAGCAACTAAGGCTGCTTACCATAAAGAGAGCTTGTGCAGCCAAAATTTAAAAGAGAGAGAGAGAGAGAGACCCTCCACTGGGAAACTCTGACCCCCAAGACACCTAGAGGAGCGCTGCTTGTGGCTATGCCTCTACCACACCTTCACCTGTGTTCCCTTCTTCTCAGCCTTATTGAGGACAAAATCCCAGAATGACCTGGCCTTCCATTCTGATATTTTCACTCTCACAGCTCTCTGATTGAAACCATGTCCAATCTCACTCTCCCGCCTCCCCCTACACACACACCCACACACACCATTCCCTTTGATTCAGAGTCCCTTTGTCACCTTTTTTTTTTTTTGAGATGATCATATGACATTTTAATTTTATTTTTTATATACTCTCAAGGTCTATACTCCATTTACCATTATTACAAAATATTAGCTATGTTCCTTGGGTCTTACAGTATATCTTTGTAGCCCCAGCAGTTTGTATACCCAACAGTTTGTATCTTTCAACTGCCACACCCCTATGTTGGCCCTTCATAAAATTAGTGATAACCACTAGTTTTTTCTCTTTATCTGTGATTCTGCTTCATTTTTTGATAATTTTCCAGTTTGTTGTTGCTGTTGTTTTGGATTTCACACAGTGAAATAAATAATACAGTATTTATCTTTCTCTATCTGACATTTCACTTAGTATAATGCCTTCCAAGTCTATCTATATTCCTGCAAATGGTAATATATTGTTCTTTTTTGGTTGAGCAGTGTACCACATCTTCCTTATCCATTCATCTGTTGATGGACAGTTAGTTGTTTGTTTTTCGTTTTTTTTTTTTCCCATATCATGGCAGCTGTAAATAAGGTTACTGTGAACATTGGGGTGTGCGGAGCTTTTCAAATTAGTGTTCTTGTTTTGTTTTTCAAATGTATACCGAGGAATGGAATTGCTGTGTCATACAGTAGTTCTATTTTTAGTTTTTTGAGAAACTCCAAACTGTTTTCAAACTTAATCATCACAGAGAATCAGTTACATACATATATCTACTCTTTTTTACATTTTTTCCCATATAGGTGGTTACAGAGTGTTGAGTAGAGTTCCCTGTGCTACATAGTAGGTTCTTAGTAGGTATCTCTCCCAATTTATCTTTCCCCCCTGTTTCCATCGGTAAGCATAAGTTTTTTTTTTCAACATCTGTGGCTTTATTTCTGTCTTATAAATTAGTTCATTTGTACTCCTTTTTAAAAATTTCACATATAAGCAATGTTATCTGATATTTATCTTTTTCTCTGTCTGACTCACTTCACTCAGTATAATTCTTTCATTCTTTTTGTGGCTGAGTAGTATTCCATTGTACATATTTACCGCACCTTTATCCCTTCATACACTGATGGATAGCTAGGTTGCTTCTGTGTCTTCATGATTGTAGATAGTGATATGGTGAACACTGGGTGCAAGGATCTTTGCAAATTATGGTTTTCCCTGTATATATGCCCAGAAGTGGGATTGCTGGATTATATGGTAGGTCTATTATAGTTTTTAAAGAACTTCCATGCTGTTCTTAATAATGGTGTACAGGGAGGCCTGGTGTGCTGCGATTCATGGGGTCACAAAGAGTCGGACACAACTGAGCAACTGAACTGGACTGAACTGAACTGAATTTGCCTTCATTTTAAAATCAGTTTTGATCACTTATTTGATAACTTGGTATAAAAGTCAAATAACTTTTATTCTTGGAATTAAAGAAGTTAACTCTGATGTTCAGTTCAGTTCAGTCGCTCAGTCATGTCCGACTCTTTGTGACCCCAAGTAAATACAATTTTGTAAAAAAAAAACAAAACATAAGTTTAGTAAGATAAATTATTAAAAGGATAGATGATAGCTTCAAACTATTCTATAGATGTATAAAACTCTGATATATTATACATCTATAGAATAGTTTGAAGCTATCATCTATTCTTTTAATAATTTAATTTTTAATAATTTATCTTACTAAAATTATGTTGTTGTTTTTTTTTACAGAATTGTATTTACTAGTATATTTTTGGCAGGTTTTGAAATCTAGCTTATTCTAGCCTAATAAAATGATGGCAAAGTTTTCTAATTTTGTACTGTATAGAAAAGTTTATGTACACTGATTTTAGTTGGTTTTTTTTTCCTTTAGATGATTGGTAAACCTCAAAGATGTAGTATTCTTTTTCTTTTTTATTTTTTTTTTTATTGAAGGATACTTGCTTTATAGAATTTTGTTGTTTTCTGTCAAACCTCAACGTGAATCAGCCATAGGTATACATATATCCCCTCCTTTTTGAACCTCCCTCCAGTCTCCCTCCCCATCCCACCTTTCTAGGTTGATACAGAGCCCCCGTTTGAGTTTCCTGAGCCACACAGCAAATTCCCATTGGCTCTCTATTTTCCATATGGTAATGTAACTTTCCATGTTACTCTTTCCGTACCTCTCACCCTCTCCTCCTCTCTCCCCTGTCCATAAGTCTATTCTCTATATCTGTTTCTCCATCACTACCTTGTAATGAAGTTCTTCAGTACTATTGCTCTAGATTCTGTATACATGTGTTAGAATATGATATTTATCTTTTTCTTTCTGACTCACTTCATTCTGTATAATAGGTTCCGGGTTCATCCACCTCATCAGAACTGACTCAAATGCATTCCTTTTTATGGCTGACTAATATTCCACTGTGCATATGTACCACAACTTCTTTCTCCATTCATCTGTCGATGGACATCTAGGTTGTTTCCGTGTTCCAGCTATTGCAAATAGTGCTGCAGTGAACAATGGGATACACGTGTCTTTTTAAATTTTGGTTTCCTCAGGGTATATCCCAAGGAGCAAGATTGCTGGGTCATATGGTGCTTTTATTCCTAGCTTTTTAAGGAATCTCCATGCCATCTCCCATAGTGGCTGTATCAATTTACATTCCCACCAATAGTGCAAGAGCATCCCCTTTTCTCCACACCCTCTCCAGCATTTATTGTTTGTAAACTTTTTGATGAGAGCCATTCTGACCAGTGTGAGGTGATATCTCATTGTAGTTTTGGTTTGATTTTCTCTAATAATAAGCAATGTTGAGCATCTTTTCATGTGCTTTTAGCCATCTGTATGTCTTCTTTGGAGAAATGTCTATTTAGGTCTTTTCCCCACCTTTTGATTGGGTTGTTTGTTTTTCTGACATGAGTTTCATCAATTGCTTGTATATTTTGGAAATTAATCCTTTGTCAGTTGTCCCAGATGCTATCATTTTCTCCCATTCTGAGGGTTGTCTTTTCACCTTGCTTGTAGTTTCCTTTGCTGTACAAAAGCTTTCAAGTTTAATCAGGTCCCACTTGTTTACTTTTGTTTTTATTTCTGTTACTTGAGGAGGTGAGTCACGGAGGATTTGCTTTGATTTATGTCATCAAGTGTTCTGCCTATGTTTTCCTCTAAGAGTTTTATAGTTTCTGGCCTTGCATTTAGGTCTTTAATCCATCTTGAGTTTATCTTTGTGTTTGGTGTTAGGAAGTGTTCTAATTTCATTCTTTTACATGTACCAGTCCAGTTTTCCCAGCACCATTTTTTGAAGAGGCTTTCTTTGTCCCATTGTATATTCTTTCCTCCTTTGTCAAAAATAAGGTACCCATAAGTGCATGGGTTTATTTCTGGGCTTTTTATCTTGTTCCATTGGTCTATAGTTCTGTTTTTGTGCTGGTACCATACTGTCTTGATGACTGTAGCTTTGTAGTATAATCTGAAGTCAGGAAGGTTGATTTCTCCAGTTCCATTTGTCTTTCTCAAGACTGCTTTGGCTATTCAGAAAGCGTTTGTGTTTCCTTATGAATTGTGAAATTTTTTGTTCTAGTTCTGTGAAAAATGCAATTGGTAATTTGATAGGGATTGCATTGAATCTGTAGATTGCATTTGTTAGTAATATCATTTTCATAATATTGATTCTTCCTACCCGGGAACATGGAATATCTCTCCATCCATTTCTTTCATCAATGTCTTACAATTTTCTGTGTACAGTTCTTTTGTCTCCTTAGGTCAGTTTATTCCTAGACATTTAATTCTTCTTGTTGCAATGGTGAATGGGATTGATCCCTTCATTTCTCTTTCTGATTTTTCATTGTTAGCATATGCAAATGCAAGTGATTTCTGTGCACTGATTTTGTATCCTGCAACTTTGGAAAGAATGATGCTAAAACTGAAACTCCAGTACTTTGGCCACCTCATAAGAGTTGACTCACTGGAAAAGACTCTGAT
>SJYC01077676.1:0-14142 GCA_006408675.1 Madoqua kirkii | reverse complement strand
CTAGAAATTTTTTGATTTCCATTTTGATTTCTTCAGTAACATGTTAGTTATTTAGAAACGTGTTGTTTAATCTCCATGTGTCTGTATTTCTTACAATTTTTTCTTGTAATTGATATCTAGTCTTATAGTATTGTGGTCAGAGAAGATGCTTGAAATGATTTCAATTTTCTTAAATTTACTGAGGCTTGATTTATGACCCAAGATGTGGTCTGTCCTGAAGAATGTTCCATGTGCACTTGAGAACAAGGTGTATTCTTCTGCATTTGTATAGAATGTCCTGAAAATATCAACAAGATCTGTCTCATCTAGTGTATCATTTAAGACTTGTGTTTCCTTATCAATTTTCTGTTTTGATTATCTGTAGGAGTGTTCAAGTTGCTTACTATTGAAAAGTTGTTGCTGAACCACAGAAAAGACACCAGGACTCTTGGCCTCCAGAGGAGAAGAATTCAATCTGGGGCCAGAGATGAGGCTTGATCACTCAGAGCTTTGTGTAATAAAGTTTTATCAAAGTATAAAGGAGATAGAGAAAGCTTCTGACATAGGCATCAGAAGGGGGGTAGAAAGAGTCCCCCTTGCTAGAGTTAACAGTGGAGTTGTATACTCTCCAATGAATCAAAAGAATGTCTGGAGGTTGTAAAGACCTCACCACACATACTCCCATAATTTACATTTTAAGATAATAAGATTAGCCAAAAGGTTTAATCCAGAGACTGTCCTCAGGCAGGATACATTATTGTTATATAATCCTAAGGAAGGTAGAGGAAAAAAAGTTTGTCCTTTCTTCCTCCTTGAGAATTCCAGATCCCTCTCTCTTTGGGGACCCCTAGACTTCTTATCAACCTGCCTAGGAAATGACTCTCTCAGTATTATTGTGTTACTGTCAGTTTCTGCCTTTATGTCTGTGTTTGACTTAAGTATTGATACCCTCCTATGTGGGGTGCATAGATATTTATAATTGTTATGTCTTCTACTGGGATTGATCCCTTGATCATTATGTAGTGTCCTTCCTTATCTCTTATAATCTTTATCTTAAGGTCTATTCTGTCTGATATGAGGATTGCTACTCCAGCTTTCTTTTGTTCCTCATTTGCATGGATTATATTTTTCTATCCTCTCACTTGCAGTCTTTATGTGTCTTTAGGTCTGAAGTGGGTTTCTTGTAGACAGCATATATATAAGTCTTATTTTTTTATTCATTCAGCCAGTCTGTGTCTTTTGGTTGGAACATTTAAGCCATTTACATTTAAGGTAATTATTGATATATATGTTCCTATTGCCATTTTCTTAATTGTTTGGGGTTGTCTTGTAGATCTTTTTTCTTCTCTTGTATTTCTTGACTGTATAAGTCTCTTTAACTTTTGTTGTAAAGCTGCTTTAGTGGTACTGAATTCTCTTAACTTTCACTTGTCTGAAAAACTTTTTATTTCTCCATCAATTTTGAATGAGATCCTTGCCAGGTATAGTGACTTTGGTTGTAGATTTTTCTAGTAGTTTAAATATATCCTGCCATTACCTTCTGGCCTGCAGAGTTTCTGCTGAAAGGTCAGCTGTTAAGTATTTTGGGTTTCCCTTGTATGTTACTTGTTGCTTCTCCCTTGCTGCTTTTAATATTCTTTCTTTTTGTTTGGTCTTTGTTAGTTTGATTAGTATGTGTCTTGGCATGTTTCTCCTTGGGTTTATCCTGTATGGGACTCTGTGCCTCTTGGACTTGATTGACTATCTACTTTTCCAAGTTGGGGGAGTTTTCAACTGTAATCTCTTCAAAAATTTTCTCATACCTTTTCTTTTTCTGTTCTTCTTCTGGGGCCCCTATAATGCAAATGTTGGTGAATTTGATATTGTCCCAGAGGTCTTTGAGAGTATCCTCAGTTCTTTTTATTCTTTTTACTTTATCCTGCTCTTCAGAAGTTATTTCCATCATTTTATCTTCCAGGTCACTGATTCATTCTTTTGCTTCAGATATTCTGCTGTTGATTCCTTCTAGAGTATTTTTAATTTCAGTAATTGTATTATTTGTCTCTGTATGTTTATTCTTTAATTCTTCTAGGTCTTTGTTAATTGATTCTTGCATTTTCTCCATTTCATTTTCAAGATTTTTTATCATCTTTACTATCATTATTCTGAATTCTTTTTCAGGTAGTTTGTCTGTTTCCTCTTCAGTTTCTTCTTTCATTTGTGTAGTATTTCTCTGCTTTTTCATTATTATTTTTTAAACTTATTGTCTTTGAGGTCTCCTTTTCCTAGGCTTCAAGGTTAAATTCTTTCTTCCTTTTGGTTTCTGCCCTCCTAAGGTTGGTCCAGTGGTTTGTGTAAGCTTTGTATAGGGTGAGATTTGTGCTGAGTTTTTGTTTGTTTGTTTGTTTTTCCTCTGATGGGCAAGGTTGAGTGAGGTGGTAATCATGTCTGCTGATGACTGGGTCTGTATTTTTGTTTTGTTTGTTATTTAGATGAGGCATCCTGCACAGGGTGCTACTGGTAGTTGGGTGACGCTGAATCTTGTATTTGAGTGGTTTCCTTTGTCTGAGTTCTCACTATTTGACACTTCCTAGGGTTAGTTCTCTAGTCGTCTAGGATTCTGGAGTCAGTGCTCCCACTCCAAAGGCTCAGGGCTTGATCTCTGGTCAGGAACGAAGATTCTACAAGTGTCTTGTTATGGCATTAGTGAGATTAAAACAAATATCCAATGAGAAACCAAAGATGAACCCCAGACAAATGGCAGTTACAAAATCAGGCAAATAATAATGAAAATAATGGAATATACATTTATATATATACACACCCATGAGCAAAGTCAAAACAGTCCAACAAAAATAAAATACAGTAGATTGACCTGGTGAACAAAAGAAATCAAAAATTATATTTACCAGTTAAAAACAAAACTAAAGCACAAACTGGAAAACAAAACTAAAGCAAGGTGCAAAGTGGGAAATAAAGCAATGAAAACAAAACTAACAAATATTTTGAGAAGAAAGGAAAAAAAGAATAGATATGCTAAGTTAAATAGAGGTAGATAAATTTATATGCATTAAAATTTACTGCAAGGAGAAAAGAACAGTAGGAAAGGCAAACAAAGTAATAAACATAGATAAAATATAATAGGCCTAAAAATTAAAATTATAAAAAAGAGAGAGAGAAAAAAAAAGGAAAACTTCACAGAACTGCAAAAGCCCAATATAGAGGCAGAGGTTTATAACAACTATTAAAAATGTGATTGGGGGGAGGCTCAAAAGCTTAATTAGATTTCATAATGCCAATAAACTCAACAACTACAATGGGATGGTGTGGTGGGGGGGGATCCAAGAGAATCTACAGAACAAGTCAAAAAACAAGATTAATAAGTGTTTTTTCTTGAGTCACTGCTATGAGTCCTTCCCCTCGCTGGGAGTCACAGTCCACCTCACCTCCCTAGGATGCTGTCCCATACTGTGCTCATCTCTGGACCTGCTGTGACGGCAGCTCAGATTCTTTGGTCCTGCTCCCGTGTGTTCTTGACTCCAATGTCCACAGTTATCAGAACTAGTGTGTTTTCTTTTGTGGGAACTCTCAACGACCTTTTATATATTCCTTAGACACAGAGTCTGCCTAGTTGATTGTGTGGATTTAATCTGCAGCTTGTGCAGCTGGTGGGAATCTTTTGGGTCTTGTTCCTTAGCCACACTGCCCCTGGGTTTCAACTGTGGTTCTATTTCTACCTCTGCATGTGGTTGTCCACTGTAGTTTGCTTCTTGAGTCACTGCTATGAGTCCTTCCCCTCGCTGGGAGTCACAGTCCACCTCACCTCCCTAGGATGCTGTCCCATACTGTGCTCATCTCTGGACCTGCTGTGACGGCAGCTCAGATTCTTTGGTCCTGCTCCCGTGTGTTCTTGACTCCAATGTCCACAGTTATCAGAACTAGTGTGTTTTCTTTTGTGGGAACTCTCAACGACCTTTTATATATTCCTTAGACACAGAGTCTGCCTAGTTGATTGTGTGGATTTAATCTGCAGCTTGTGCAGCTGGTGGGAATCTTTTGGGTCTTGTTCCTTAGCCACACTGCCCCTGGGTTTCAACTGTGGTTCTATTTCTACCTCTGCATGTGGTTGTCCACTGTAGTTTGCTCCTGAGGCTGCCCTGGAGGACTTGGTTTTGCCCTTGTGAGGGCCAGGTGTGGAGGTGGTGCAGCTACTTGGGTTGCAGGGGTTCTGGCAACACCAGGTACTCGGGGCTGGTGGCTAGGGAAGCAGGAAATATATTGCTCTAGAAGGGTATGGCAACCAGTATTGGCCAATATGCTCCAGTATTCTTGCATGGAGAACCCCCTTCCCTGGCAGAGAAGCCTGGCAGGCCACAGTCTACAGGACTGCAAAGAGTTGGACACTACCAAAGCAATCCTGTGTGCATAGATGTATGACTTTTTTTTTGCCTGTGGCAGCTCTGCCCCAGTGAGAGTAGAGCACGAAGCTGGTGCAGCTGCTTGGCTTGCAGGACCCTGGCTGTATCAAGTGTGCAGGGACATGGACTACCTCTGTTGTGGGAGTTATGGACCTGTCAGTCTTTTTTCGAGCCTCTTGTAGCTGGCGATCAGAAAGCCTGTTTGGCCAGTCTTTCTCTTTAGCTCCACCCATTCAGGCATTTAAAGGGCTCCTTTGCCTGGGGTCCTTCTCTGTTTTTCTGCACAGCAGGCACATAGAGGGCCCCCCCTGGCGGGGGTCTCACTCTGCAGATCAGTGCCTCAGGCATTTGATAGTCCAGCCTCTACTGTTCAGCTGCTGGCAGTGGGGCTAGAGAGGCTTTGGTGATGGCCCCACCCTCTATGAGTGACTCAGTAGTATCGCCTTGCTTCCACTGCTTGCTCGCCTTTCCTCCACAGGCATTTCCCGCCACAGTCTCCTCCCTCACATCCCCTCGATCCATCCCTCCACAGTCAACAGCAGCCCTTGCCCTGGGATTTCTCCACAATCCCTAAACTCCAGCTTCTAGCTCCTATGTCTTCCAGGGAACCTGCAACACTATCCAGGGTATGTATGGCTATGGCAAGGACGTTCTGATTCTCGTTCCATTTAGGCTGCCTCAGATCAGCTGTTTCACGCTCAGCCTTAAATGTTTCTCCTCTAACTCAGACAATTGCCCCGCTGCAGGGACCGGCCCCTGCTTCAGTTCTGTCACCGGCTGAAGGCAGGTCCAGTCCTGCCACACTTCTGTTTTTTCCCCTTGTTCCTTTGTCCTACTGAGTTTTGTGTGGTTCTATATATTCTTTTTCACTGGTCAGGTGCTTCTGTCCGCTCTCAGCGGTATTCTGCATGCCCTTCTGTGTCTGAAGGTTTACTCCTGATAACCGTGGAGAGACGTACTCTACATCCACCTACTCCTCTGCCATCTTGTTCTCTGTTGCTTTATTTATATAAAATGCCTAGCATGTGTCTGGCACTTGGTAGGCTTCAGGATATGATAGCTTAGTCCCCCTTTCTGCTAAGCCAACTTTTCCACACTCCTCTTTCACTTTCATCAAGAGGCTTTTCAGTTCCTCTTCACTTTCTGCCATAAGGGTGGTATCATCTGCATATCTGAAGTTTTGATATTTCTCCTGGCAATCTTGATTCCAGCTTGTGCTTCTTCCAGCCCAGCGTTTCTCATGATGTACTCTACATATAAGTTAAATAAGCATGGTGACAATATACAGCTTTCATGTACTCCTTTTCCTATTTGGAACCAGTCTGTTGTTCCATGTCCAGTTCTAACTGTTGCTTCCTGACCTGCATATAGGTTTCTCAAGAGGCAGGTCAGGTAGTCTGGCATTCCCCTCTCTTTCAGAATTTTCCACAGTTTATTGTGATTCACACAGTCAAAGGCTTTGGCATAGTCAATAAAGCAGAAATACATGTTTTTCTGGAACTCTCTTGCTTTTTTGATATCCAACAGATGTTGACAATTTGATCTCTGGTTCCTCTGCCCTTTCTAAAACCAGCTTGAACATCTGGAAGTTCATGATTCACGTATTCCTGAAGCCTGGCTTGGAGAATTTTGAGCATTACTCTACTAGCATGTGAGATGAGTGCAATTGTGCAGTAGTTAGAGCATTCTTTGGTGCCAGGAGCAAGCACGGGAGATCCCACCCATGACAAGGTCATGCGGAGAGGCCTGATGGGCAAGACGAGTCAGGCCTCAGGGGTTCCCCCTGGATTTTCCTGAACATCTACTCCCAACAAACCAGAGTCTGCCTGCCTTATTGTACTGTGCTTTCCACTCTTCTGAAATTCTCTGGAAAAAGTTAACTCAGGGCTTCAGTATCCTGCATATGAAAGGAATGTTTCAGATCAAACCCCTCTGATGGCTCTCTAACTTGCCTGACAGTTAGAGACTTTTATAACTTGTGGTTGTTTACAGCCCCTCAACCGGGAAAGGCACAAAGCTTAAAGCATCTTAAAGATATAGAGCCTTTTCTAAAGAGCTAAAAATTATATTGGTGACGGATTTTCACTGTTGACTCAATGACTGTTGCCAGGCCTCTATATTCTTTATCTTTTGGGCACCTGAAGGATATTAATCAATGTAATTGGGATATAGAAATAGGAAGGTAGTAGTTTTGATGTTAGCAACACTAGACTTTTGAGTTAATTACTTTTCTTTGTTATAAATCACTGTACTCCTTTTACTTGTTATAAATTGTTGTATCCTTGCTATGTAAGAATGTAACTTTATTTAGTGCTTTCTGAGAGTGGCACCAGACTTTGGGAAGAAGAACACAAATAAGTCTTCTGGTTGACAAACTCTTATCAGAAAAGGGCTGTAAAATGTTATTGACCCTCTGGCCAGAAGATGATATAAATCACCTAAGACTAGTGTATACAACTAGGTATGCAGAGAGAAAGCCTGGTCTCGATAAGAGTCAGGGCTGCTGATGCTGCATAATTTTGTATTACCCATTGATCTCTATGTACAATCAAAAAGGTATAAAATGCCTTTCTGGGCAATAAAGGATGGGCCAGTAGCTGGACTGGTTTCCCCCGTGTGGTCTATTCTCCTTCTCTCCTTTTCAGGCTGAATTCTCATCTGGGGCACGGAGGCTCACCATTTCTACTTACTTGCCCCAGCTTTTAAGATCCAAGTGAGGGGGAGCCCAAGGTGGAGCACTCCCTGCTATTCAAGAGGATGCCGGTGGCCTAACGTAGATGGTGCATGTTCCTTGTCTTGGAACTTTATTGGCTTTCCACGTAAACCAAGTTATTCAGCATCTTTTCTCCACTAAATTTTCCTAATATACTATTTCTTTCTAATCTAATCTTATATTTCTAAATAAATATGTTTTCCTTGCCTACGCCATTCATCCTTCGAATTACCCTGGATCCACTGGGGCTGGGCCCTGGCACTTTGGCATTGCCTTTCTTTGGGATTGGAATGACAACTGACTTTTTCCAGTCCTGTGGCCACTGCTGAGTTTTCCAAATTTGCTGGCATATTGAGTGCAGCACTTTCACAGCATCATCTTTCAGGATTTGAAACAGCTCCACTGGAATTCTATCACCTCCACTAGCTTTGTTCATAGTGATGCTTTCTAAGGCCCATTTGACTTCACATTCCAGGATGTCTGGCTCTAGGTGAGTGATCACACCATCGTGATTATCTGGGTTGTGAAGATCTCTTTTGTACAGTTCTTCTGTGTAGTCTTACCACCTCTTCTTAATATCTTCTGCTTCTGTTAGGTCCATACCATTTTTGTCCTTTTTCGAGCCCATCTTTGCATGAAATGTTCCCTTGGTATCCCTAATTATCTTGAAGAGATCTCTAGTCTTTCCCACTCTGTTGTTGTCCTCCTTTATTTCTTTGCATTTTTTTTTTTAAGAGATCTCTAGTCTTTCCCATGTTGTTGTTTCCCTTTATTTCTTTTCATTGATCACTGAGGAAGGCTTTCTTATCTCTCCTTGCTATTCTTTGGAACTCTGCATTCAGATGCTTATATCTTTCCTTTTCTCCTTTGCTTTTCACTTCTCTTCTTTTCACAGCTATTTGTAAGGCCTCCCCAGACAGCCATTTTGCTTATTTGCATTTCTTTGCCATGGGGATTATATATGACTCATTAAATCAGCTCATCCAAATATATCTCTCTATATACTATTAAAGTGAAAACTGAAGACTCAAGCTAAGTGCCACCCAAAGGTGCCTTCACAAAAAGCATCATTGGCACCAAATACCTGATCCCTGAATTGTTTTAGCTGAGTAAAAAAGTGAGCTAGTGTACTGTGTGTGTGTTTACATCAATATATGTGTATATTAATATATTTGCATTTTTATTTATGGATATTTATGTGTTTTTATTTACATATTTATATACTATATGAACTAAACATACATATAAACTATATATATAATGATCACCTAAAATACTTTGTTCTTTTGCTGGCCCAGTGTCTGTTATCTTACTTAGGAAATAAAAACTTATTTTAGCTTTGAAGAAAAATTATCACCTTTCTTAGTCCTTGTGTATTTTTCTTGTCTTTATTGTTTATTTCATTGTTTTCTGTTGTTGTTAGTTGTTCTCATGGCTTTAATCGAGGCATGACTTACAAATAAATTTCATATATATTTAGGTTGTAAAATATAATTATTTAAAGACCTGTGATGTGATGATTTAATATACAGACACATTGTGAAAGGATTGCCACAGTTAATTTAATTAACATATACATTACCTTATATGGTTACCATTTTTGTGTGTATGCGTGGTGATAATACTCAAGAACAACATTCATAGCAAAGAAATCACCAGGCTGTACATTAGATCCTCTTGTGTTTTAAATGTATTAAAATCACTGCCAGTTTTTAGAAGTACATGTGTATTTCAAGCCTAGTCAATTGGCATATATTCTTCCAAACAACAAAGATAAGGAAAGGCACAGACTTTTATGAGGATCTAAAGAGATATATGTAGATTTATAGTAAGAAGATCCACATAAAATTCCTATCAGCCTTTGAAGATTTTCCAGACCACATTGCATATTTTATTTTATTCTATTCTTTTGGGCTTCTGTGAAATTTAAAAGTAATATCTAGTTCATTTCACTTTTCCTCCACTCTATAACTTGTGATTTCACTGCCATAGCAAACCTTGTGTTCATTCAATTAGAGTCCTCAAAATTCGATTACCATACTAAGTCTTACCTAGCATTTTAGTTTTTATTTTTATGATCTTTCGTTTGAGACTATACACATTGGGTTTTCTTATGTTTCCATGCATTGCTTCATTGCTTTATTAAGCACACATTCCTGTATTTTAGCCTATCAAGTGGTTGTAAAATCTGTGTAACATTTAAACCCATGTCTAAATCAGGTCTTTATTTTTTATTTGATTATACATCTTACATTTACATCCACCGTACTTCATTTCCATGCTGTCTAAGGAAATCAGGCTGACTGTAAACAGCTAGCTAGGGTTATATTGCAATATCAGCCAATTCACAGAAAAATCAGAAGGTTCAAATAGGGAATGTATTGTAGAGAATGTATAGAGAATACCTCCATGAAAATAAATATTGAACAAGCTTTCATATTATAATTGAATACAAATGTAGCTGAGAATAAAATTTGGCCATTATGACATTCCAAGTATACAGGATGGAAAATGAAGTAATATACTGTGTGGAAAATGAAGCACAAGAAATTAAAATAATATGGAGAAGTCACGGTGAATCATGTTCAGTGAGCTGGGATTGTGACACAGAAAAATGACATCCAATTTACTGGTTTAACTATTGTAACCTCTCTGTAAGCATTCTTTATACTGAGTGCTTCTGAGTTCTCACTCCTATGTGTTAAGCATTGAACAAGGTGTTGTGATACAGGAACCAAAAAAATGTAGCAGCTCACAAAATGTGGTTACCCAGAATATTTTGTCTTCTCCTCTTTCTTCGTTTATTTGAGCATGACCTAATCGTTTGTTTGTTTGTTTGTTTTTAAGCTATAAATGAACTTTAAAAAGTAAGGTTAAATTTCCTCTTAATTTAATTTCTATTTGAGAAACACAATGAGTTTCTCTGGTGACTCAGACAGTATAGAATTCACCTGCAGTGCAGGAGACCTGGGTGCCATCCCTGGGTCTGGAAGATCCCCTGGAGAAGAACATGGCAACCCATTCCAGTATTCTTGTGAAAGAGGAGCCTGGTAGGCTGCAGTCCATAGTATCATACAGAGTCAGACACAGCTGAAGTGATTTAGCAGGCAGAAGCACTACAATCTTTTTGGGGGAGAGAATGGCAAACCATTCTAGCATACTTGCTATGAGAACCCCATGAACTATATGAAAAGATATAACAGTGGAAGATGAGCTCACTCCAGGTCAGTTGAAGTGATTTAGCAGGCAGAAGCACTACAATCTTTTTGGGGGAGAGAATGGCAAACCATTCTAGCATACTTGCTATGAGAACCCCATGAACTATATGAAAAGATATAACAGTGGAAGATGAGCTCACTCCAGGTCAGAAGGAAATCAGCCCTGAGTATTCACTGGAAAGACCATTGCTGAAGCTGAGGCTCCAATCCTTTGGCCATCTGATGCAAAGAGCTGACTCATTGGAAAAGACCCTGATGCTGGGAAAGATTGAGGGCAAAAAGAGAAGGGGATGGCAGAGAATGAGATGGATTAGCACCATGGACTAAATGGACATGAATTTAAGCAGGCTGTGGGATATAATGGAAAGGGTATCTTGACATGCTGCAGTCCATAGGGTCACAAAGAGTTGGACCCAACTTAGTGGCTTAACAAACAGTGATAGTTCTTTTTATGGTCCTCCCAGGTAGTTGGTGGTGAAGAATTCATCTGTCTGAGCTGAAGAGGTGGACTCAATCCTGGGTCAAGAAGATCCCCTGGAGGAGGAAATGGCAACCCACTCCAGTAGTCTTGCTTGGACAATTCCATGGACAGAGGAGACTGGAGGGTTGCAGTCCATGAGATTACAAAGAGCACACATGCTTCATCATTTTTTATGGCTGACTTCAAAGCAGTATGCTAGTAACATAGATATCTCTTTTCTAGAGAGACTATAAAAGCTCTAGAAGGATTATACAGAGTGAAATTGGGTTCAGAGTCCCTGTGTCTACAGTCTTAGCTAATATAAATGCTTCAGTATTATAAATGGTGGGGAGTTGTTTGCTTTTTCCTCTTAATTTTCTTCCTGAATCCTTTCTTAGATATTTACACAAAGCACAAATAAATCATTCCCTCAAAAAAGGATGTATTAGTGAGATTAATTAATTTTTTATTTTAATTTTATAGTATTCTGATAGGATGGTGTGTGTTAGGAAACCATAACTGCTCCACATGTCTGAAAATATCTTATGTTAGAGGGAAAGGACCTTGAATCAGCAAATATGAGTTCTACTCTGTGCTAAAGAGTGTACCAAATCCCCTACATTTCCTTAGTATCCTAAAGGTAATTGAAGCCTCCTGACTCTTCTGAAGGCTACCCTGTTAGCTCAGAGGTTAAAGCGTCTGCCTCCAATGCAGGAGACCTGGGTTCGATCCCTGGGTCAGGAAGATCCCCTGGAGAAGGAAGTGGCAATCCATTCCAGTATTCTTGTCTGGAGAATGCTATGGACAGAGAAGCCTAGTAGGTTACAGTCCACAGGGGTCACAGAGACATTTCAGCACTTCAAAGCTTTATCCAGTTGGTGGAACTAAAATTTGAATTCAGAGAGTAAATTAAAGTGATTGAATGAAGTGACAATTATTAGCAGTGTGTTGGATGAGGTATTTCCATTGTCTGCAAAGTGAGGTTGACAGTTACACTTAATCCATATGGTTGCTGTGAAGACTAAATAAGGTAAGGGTTACAAATCTCTAAGTAAAGTGCTAATACATGTGTTGTGTGTGTTGTCACTCAGTCATGTCTGAATCTTTGTAAACCCATGGACTGCAGCCTTCCAAACTCCTCTGTCCATGGAATTTTCTCAGCATCATACTGGAATGAGTTGCCATTTCCTCCTCCAGCGGATCATCCCAACCTAGGGATGGAACCCAGGTCTCCAGCACTGGCAGGCAGATTCTTTACCACTGAGCCACCTGGGAATCCAAGTACCTTGCTAGTATATGCACACTAATTATTCATACGTGTACACTAATCATCTCTACTGCTGATTTTGTTGATAACAGTAGATGGAGACAGTCATGTTTATATACAGCCTCTAAAATTCCTTCAGTGCCCACTACTCCATAAAGGCTTGTATTTGGGTTTGGCTCTATCACTTGCTAGTGAGACGAAAAGCTGCTCCTGACATCCAGGACTTGGTTCAACACACAAATGAGGCTTTGGACTGCTGTTGAATATAAAAATGTCAAAGACAGCACATCATTCAAGATCACTTGTAACTTTGATGAAGACACAAATAAGACTACATAATAATCATGAGTGAATACAAACACAAACAGGAACATTGTCTTTAAAAAAAAAAAAGACCAATCCTCCATAATTCATTACAATTAAGAGTAACTTCTGTTCCTTTATAAATTAAATTATAAAGTTTTTTATAATTTACTTTATGCTTCTTTACACATAGACCAGAATTCCAAAGAGATCAATTCATAGACTCATCCTCGTTTCCTGAGAGCATCAATCCACGGAATACTTTAAAGGGTAAGATCAAATACAGTCTTGTCTGACTTATTCTTAGGAAGACCTCCCACAATTCTTCATGGTTTGAGTGCTCCTTCATTGTATACAGGTGCACTCAGTTGCTCAGTCATGTCCAACTCTCTGCAAGCCCATGGACTGTAGCTTGCCAGGTTCCTCTGTCCATGGGATTCTCCAGGCAAGAATACTGGAGTGGGATGCCATTTCCTCCTCTAGAGGATCTTCCTGACCTATGGATCAAACCCATCTCTCCTGGGTCTCCTGCATTGTAGTATGATTCTTTACCCAATGAATCACTCAGGGAGTCCTCTCCCTGACTGAACTAACCAATAAACCCAATTTTATGCTACCTTTAACTGACTAAAAGAATTTAGATAGGGGGCCTGGTACAAAAAGAGACCTATCACCAGCAATAACTACAAAGAGTGTGAGGTGGCTGTGTGAGCTTGAGGGAATGTAGCAGGACCTGTTTGCTCAATGTCCCCTTATCTCTACATAGCATGATGGACATCTGTTTACCAAATATTTGCTCTTCCCATCTTGCTATGAATTGTCTTTCTTCCCTTTGTAGCACCAGATCCCTTATGCTTTCTTCTTAGCTCAGAGTAACATATAAGCCTTAAATCTGACTTTGTGGAAGACTTTTGTGTGTATGTAAAGCCCCCATAGGGCCAAGAGGAGCCACTCCACATTCAAGGTCAGGAGAGGCGGTGGTGAGGAGATACCCTTCATCCAAGAAAAGGAGCAGCGGCTGCACTTTGTTGGAACAGCCATGAAGAGATAACCCACGTCCACAGTAAGAGAAACCCAAGTAAGATGGTAAGTGTTGTGAGAGGGCATCAGAGGGGAGACACACTGAAACCATAATCAAGAAAACTCATCAATCTAATCACACACACCACAGCCTGGTCTAACTCAATGAAACTAAGCCATGCCCTCTGGTGCCACCCAAGATGGGCAGGGCATGGTGGAGAGGTCTGACAGAATGTGGTCCACTGGAGAAGGGAATGGCAATCCACTTCAGTATTCTTGCCTTGAGAACCCCATGAACAGTATGAAAAGGCAAAATGATAGGATACTGACGGAGGAACTCCTTACTGACGGAGGTCAGTAAGGGCCCAATATGCTACTGGAGATCAATGGAGAAATAACTCCAGAAAGAATGAAAGGATAGAGCAAAACCAAAAACAATACCCAGTTGTGGATGTGACTGGTGATAGAAGCAAGATCCAATGCTGTAAAGAGCAGTATTGCATAGGAACCTGGAATGTTAGTTTCATGAATCAAGGCAAATTGGAAGTGGTCAAACAGGAGATGGCAAGAGTGAACGGTGACATTCTAGGAATCAGCGAACTAAAATGGACTGGAATGGGTGAATTTAACTCAGATGACCATTATATCTACTACTGTGGGCAGGAATCCTTCAGAAGACATGGAGTAGCCATCATGGTCAACAAAAGAGTCTAAAATTCAGTACTTGGTTGCAAACTCAAAAATGACAGAATGATCTCTGTTCATTTCCAAGGCAAACCATTCAA
>SJYC01077674.1:0-19492 GCA_006408675.1 Madoqua kirkii | reverse complement strand
AAAAAAAAAAAATTGCCGAACACCTTAGCATATATGTAACAAGAAATACACAAACCTATTTGAAGAAAATTATGAAGATTTTATATAGCATGTGAGAATTACAGAGAATAAGTGGATATTACAAAGATATCCATTCCCTAAGTCAATCTATAGATTTTGTGCACGCTCAAGAGTCAATATGATTTGGGGTGGAGAAGAAGTTTCAGAAACATTCTAATTTTGTTTTTAACTAATCAACAGGTAAGTATAACGAGAGAAAATGTTGGTTTGTAAATTCTAAGTTGCCACTCTCCCAGTTTTTGAGGATGAGGAAAGGCAGACGATGTCTCTGGGTGTCCATCCGTAGAGGATTCGCTAATGGCAGCTTTGGCTCGGGCGTCCCCACTGGACCCAGCTGAGCAGGAGAGGACAGCGACAGCAGCTGTGAGCCCTCACACAACATCTCACTTAAAATGTCATGTGTGCTACTTGGTTTAAATTGTCACCCCTCCAGCAACCACAAACAATGCAGACACAGCAGATGTGTTTTCTATTTAGAATTAAACAGTTTATCTCAACCACTGTCATTGTTATAGAGAAAAAATAAATAAATATCCATCTTAATGTAAACTTCAAAAGGTACTTTCTGGCAACGGGAGATATTTTCAAATCCAAAGTCCTCTGAGAAAACTAGGATTTGACCACAGATTTTTTTTTCAAATCGGGATGCTGGCAGCTCCAAGAGTAGTAAAACACAGCCTGGTCAAAAGATTTCTGGCCAGATATTACATACAATAACTCATGTCATTGATGCTTAATGGTCCAAAACATTAAGTAAACATCATAAATGTCTTTTGTTATTAAATGTTCCATTCAAACATTTTGTTTAACTCTTGTGTAATGGATTGAAAATAAGAAAGCTGTGGTAGAGGTTGGCCCTCATGACAATCTTTGATTCACCTTCAAAGGTATTATTTTAATGTATGCCATCCTCACAGCTAGAGAAAGAAAAGAGCACCTCTAGCCTTCAGCGTATGCATTCTGTCTCTGGAAGTTAGACTACTTGTAAGCTTGACTTTTTTAGGTCAAGTTCAAATTACCACCCATGTATTCTGAAGACTATAACTGTGTTCTCTCTAAAGTTGGGAAGTCAGTCTTCCCAACTAAAGTAGAAATATGGATGTTTTTTAATGTGAGGTCACAAAGACAGGGAAAATGTTACTTTTTAAAGATCATTTTGCAAGAATAATAATTAGTATAGTAAAAGGAAGACCACAATTGGTTTGTTAAAAAAAAAAAAGCTATCAAGACAGTGACTATCGAATGTAGTTTACCTCATTTCACAAATTTTGACATAAGTGCATTTATGTTTCCATAATCTGAAGGCTGCATTTAGTCATTAGAACATGACTCATTTTATCCTGGATCTAACCTCAGCTTTTCTCATGTTGTGTGTGTATGTGTGTGAGTTAATCTGTAGCTGAAACATCAATAAAAAGTCCTAGTCATGATATTTTACTTGTATTTTTCCATAGAGCTTCTTTTCTTCCAATTTAAGTAAAGCCAGTTGCTCAGCTCCTCTTCTTGAATTATCTATTCTCACAAGCCCCAAATGCTGAGAGTTATCTGGATGTTTTCCGGTTCTCTTAGTGAGGAGAACGTCCAAACAACACAAACCAAATGGCCATCCATTTCTATCCAGTCTATAATTTTTATGTAAAGAAAATCTGAAATCACATCTGGTATGTTGCCTTCCATCTTAGTTTATGCTAAATGTGTTTTGCATCATATGCAGTACATTTTGGGGAGAAGGGTAGCATCATTGCTCTAAGTAATAGAATTCTCTAAATGAAACTCCTGAAAGTTTGTCTTTTCACAGTATGTCTATGATTCATTTGTTTATTCATTCATTCAAACAACGTTTCATCTAACAGTTATTAAGCACCTAGCAGGCTCTTGCCTGGAGAATCCCATGGACAGGGAAGCCTGGTGGGCTGCTGTCCATGGGGTCGCACAGAGTTGAACACGATAGAAGCAACTTAGCATGCATGCATGCATTGGAGAAGGAAATGGCAATCCACTCCAGTGTTCTTGCCTGGAGAATCCCAGGGACAGAGGAGCCTGGTGGGCTGCCATCTATGGGGTCGCACAGAGTCAGACACAGCTAACGCAACTTAGCAGCAGTAGCAGCAGGCTATAAAAGAGACAATTTCATCTTTTCCTTGATGAAACTGAAACTGAACAGGATCCTGTGGGATTCCTGGACTTAAGAGCAAATGTGTGTCCCCGGTTTCCTGATTTCAAGAAATTGGTTTCATTCAGCCTTTGAGGTAAGTTCAAAGGCAGGTTGAAGTATTTGCTAATTAAGGAAGGGAGGGAATGCAGAAACAAAGGAGAAACAGTCTAGAAACAATAGTGCAACCTTGGGGCAGAGTCCTGGGGGCCCCTCAAGGGAAATATATAACAATCAGTTCAGTTCAGGCACTCAGTCAGTCGACTCTTTGCAACCCCATGTACGGCAGCACACCAGGCCTCCCTGTTCATCACCAACTCCCGGAGTTTACTCAAACTCATGTCTATTGAGTCAGTGATGCCATCTAAGCATCTTATCCTCTGTAGTCCCCTTCTCCTCCTGCCTTCAGTCTTTCCCAGCATCGGGCTCTTTTCAAATGAGTTAATTCTTTGCATCAGGTAGCCAAAGTACTGGAGTTTTAGCTTCAGCATCAGTCCTTCCAATGAATATTCAGGACTGACTTCCTTTAGGATGGACTGGTGGATCTCCTTGCAGTCCAAGGAACTCAAGAGTCTCCTCCAACACCACAATTCAAAAACATTAATTCTTCGGCACTCAGCTTTCTTTATAGTCCAACTCTCACATCCATACGTGACTACTAGAAAAACCATAGCCTTGACTATGGTTTTAGTCATAGACAAACCTTTGTTGACAAGTGATGTTTCTGCTTTTAATATGCTGTCTAGGTTGGTCATAACTTTCCTTCCAAGGAGCAAGTGTCTTTTAATTTCATGGCTGCAGTCACCATCTGCAGTGATTTTGGAGCCCCCCAAAATAAAGTCTATCATGACTTCCATTTCCATACATAACAATATCTTTGAGCTATTTTGCAGATGTTGGAATACCCCCACCAGGTGGGAGAAAGTAGGCTGCAACCAGAAGGTTGATGATGCTGACTCCCACTTAACTCACCAACAACCCATCAGAAGAAGGTTCATAAGCTGATCACACTCTCAATGAACCACTATTATAAAACTCCTTACTATCCCCTCCAGGTTGGAACACAAAGTTTTGAGGACATTATACCTCTGTGGCATTCTTTGCCTGGCAAAGCAATAAAGCTACCTTTTTGTTACTTCACCAAAACTCTGTCTCTGAGATCTAATTTGGTATTGGAGGACAGAGGTCAGATTCAGCTTCAGAACTGCTAGTCTCTAGCCTGTCTGCCATATTTTTCTTCCAGGCAGAACAAATACCGTTTTCTCTGTGTATAAAATTCATTCAGAATCCTTCAGGAAAATCACTCCCTGAATCTACTGTGGGATGACAAAGAGCAATTTTGTTATGCTTTGAGTTCTGTTTATATAGCGTCTAGAGCCACAGATTTTGCAAATAAATGATATAAAAAATAGTAGGATTGCACAATTTTATAACAAAAGCAGTAACAGGAAAGGAAAAACAACAACAAAGATGCTGTTATTTCTCTTCTGAGCTTGGGAAAAAGCTATACTCTTAAGAGTTATTCTAAAGCATTTGAATTTTCATTGGCACCAAGATCCAATACCACAGCAAGTATTTATAGGGATATTTTTGAGAAACACTCCATAAGGACACATGTAATGTGAAAATCTATAACATGTTTTCTCTCTATCAAAAAGCCTTAAACTTTCTTACTGTCAAACTACTATTTTTAAAAAGTGATATTTTATGTCTCAACTATCTACATCTTGATATATTGCTATACCATAAACAAAATACGGCTACTCTGACATTTGAAATTAAAAGACCAAAAAAAAAAATTTCACATACCACTCACCGTGAGGAGAATGAAAACAATAGTGATGGTAAATAAGTGAAAAGGGCTCCTTGGTTCTTTTTATTTGCTTTTATCACAGTGGAAGCTTTATGGGATTTTTGGAAAATATTTTAGCTATCAAACTAAATCAGTCAATATCTAGAAGAATTTCTTTTTGATTAAAGAATAAAAAAGGTAATGGGGAATAAACTATGAGCCTCTCTTAAAGAGATTGGTATATACTATATGAAACATTCTGAAAGCATTCTGGAACTTTCTGAATTTTCTGGAATTCTGAAACATTAAATTCTTACATATTTTCCTATTTTTCCTCGTTCACTGCATTAAGTGAGACCACAAATTGAGAGACATTTATGCATTTGCTTTATTAAAATGCCAAAGAACAATTTTTATATTTTCTTCGGATGGGAAAAATTTTGAGATATTATTATCCTGAAAAATCCCTCTAAAGTTAACTGCCTTAGAACCATTAAAGCGTAAAAGATTCTCCTACTGACTTTCTGTCAGCAGCATAGGACTTATTAGGCTGATATTAGAAATCCTCTAATTTACTTCTACTGAAAAAGGCACCAAGATTACCTCTCCTACTCATGCTGAGGCTTGGTTCCCTCATCCACTTAGCTGAGGAGTTACGCTTTGAAACAGACTTTGTATATACACATGGAAGTATTATTTAAAAAGAGGAAGGCAATATAAAAGGAATATGGACTGTGATCTGGGAATCAGGATGCCTAACTCGATGCCACAGCTCAAGCCAGAGAGGTCATCAGGGTCCAGAGATGACCTGCTGTCTGTACTTCTGTTTCCGTCTTTCTTCACTTATTAAGAATGTTTGGCAGTTAGAATATGTCAAATATATGAAAACTCTTTCACTGCATTCTAAAGAGGAAAACCGTAATTGCAGAAATCCTAAGTGATAAAAACAAGTTATGTTTTCTTCATAGTACAGAGGGAACAAACATAGTACAATAATGAGATCTGTATTTAAACTAATGGTATACATATTATTCGGAGAAGGCAATGGCACCCCACTCCAGTACTCTTGCCTGGAAAATCCCATAGACAGAGGAGCTTGGTAGGCTGCAGTCCATGGGGTCGCTGAGGGTTGGACACGACTGAGCGACTTCACTTTCATTTTTCACTTTCATGCGCTGGAGAAGGAAATGGCAAACCACTCCAATGTTCTTGCCTGGAGAATCCCAGGGACGGGGGAGCCTGGTGGGCTGCCGTCTACGGGGTCACGCAGAGTTGGACATGACTGAAGTGACTTAACAGCAGCAGCATACATATTATTATTGTTATTAAGCTAATTATCAAGCTAATAGTGAAACATATCATTTTAGACATAGCAGAACATGATAAACCAAGGCAGTGACTTCATTTCAAATAGAAGGAGTAGTTAGCTATCCTAAGAGTAATTGGTTCATAAATTGACTACAAGGTGTTTCTTTTAGCTTTTAGTTAACATTCATTTTTTAAGGTATTCAGAAATCAGATATTCTTCCTGGCTCAAAGGGGCCTTGTGATTACAAGAGATTTTTAAAGTTTACGTATCCCAAAGAACGGGAAAACAGGAGATAGTGAATGTTGGAACCATTCTTATGATCAATTTCTTGTAAATAATCTCTTTCAGCATTTTAAATGGCTAAACCACTATAGAAAGTAGATTGATCAGGCTTTTTCAGTTGCATGTGAAATAAGTTTGAGTGAATGTAAGTTCATATAATCAAAACAGGAAGGATACACGTGGAGCTGAACACTCTTGACAATTCATCTTAGGCGCTGAATCTGTTGGTTGATTTGTCTCTCTTTCTCCGTCTCATGTTCCAGTCAATATCCTACATGCTGGGGACAGAGCAGTGAATACACACAAAAAATAGATTTTTCCTCCCTATTGAGCTTGCGTTGTTTTATAGAACTTTAAGCTTTTGAGTTTGATATAATCACAACAGAGATGGGGAAAGGGCATTCTTGGGAGAGAAGAAAGCATGAACAAACACACAGAGGGAGGGAAGTGCCTGTGATGGGCATGCTAGTAATGACCAAGGATGGCTGAGGCACAGATTACAGGCGCAGGCATGAAAAGGAAGATGAAAGCTAAGATGGAGTCATATGCCCAAGGGTAATGATAGCCACAATACGGAATAAACAGCTAAGACATCATTTTGAAGATGAGTCAGCAGAATTTGGAAACAGATAATAGGTATGGAAGAGAGAATCGGCAGATGGGAGTGTCAGATTTTTAATTCTAGAAACTGTGAAGCAGCATTCCCATCCCTTCTGTTCACCCTCACACACAGCTACATCAAATTGCAATGTGTCTGCAGATTCATTAGGGTTCTCTGAAGAAACAGAACCAACAAGAAGATATTTATACAGAAAGAGAATCATGATGAGAAATTGGCTCATAGGATTATAGAGGCTGAGAAATCCCCAAATCTATGTAATCAGTCAGCTGGAGATCCAGAAAAGCTAATAGTATAGTTTTACTCTTAGTTTGAAGGTATGAAAATCAGGAGAGCTGGTGGTGCAAATTCCAGTCCAATTGGGATGACCCAGAGAGATGGTATGGGGAGGGAGGTGAGCAGGGGGTTCAGGATTGGGAACTCATGTACACCTGTGGTGCATTCATGTTGATGTATGGCAAAACCAATACAGTATTGTAAAGTAAAGTAAGATTTTAAAAAAGGCAAAAAAAAAAAAATATTCCAGTCCATAAATCTGCAGGTCAACACCCCAGGAGAACCAATGTTTCAGTCTGAGTCTGAAGACAGGAGAGGACTAATGTTCTAACTCAACAGTCAGGCAGGAGTTTCCACTTACTTGCAGGAAGGTCATCCATCTTGTTCTATATAGACCTTCAACTGATTAGATGAAGACCACCCCATTAGGGAGAGGAATATGCTTTACACAGTCTACAGATTCAGGTGTTAATCCCATTCAAAATCTCCCTCACAGACACACACAGAATCATATTTAACCAAGTATCTGGGCATCTTATGGCCCTATCAAGTTGACACAGGAAATTAGTTACATCTGGGCTTATATACATTTTGAACCTTATTCATGAGAATTCCTCTGTTGGAAATATTTTCTCCAGCCCCCTTGACCTTCCTCACTCCTAGTGCTATCAGCCATCATCCTTGAGAATATCTCCACCATCATCCTTGAGGATATCTCCCTGTTCTTTAAGAGTTTTTCCAAATGTTATTTTTGAAGTCTTCCCTAAAGCCCTACATCCATACTAAGCCATCCCAGGCATGTTCTAGTTCACACATGTTGCACAAGCTACCAATAAAGCATGTATCATATTGCTTTAATTACTAGTTGAAATTTCTTTCATTTTTTATTAATCTATGAGTCCTTGGACACAGAAAATGCTTTTTTAAAAACTATTATTTTATTGTGCTAAAAATGAATGTAAAGATAAAAATTTGCCACTTTAATTACATGATGCAGTAATTCTACTCCTAGGATACATTATACCTCAAAGAATAAAATACAGAATTCAAACAGATATATACCAAGGTTCTGGGCAGTGTTGTTCACAATAACCAAAATGTGAAAACACTGAGTACCTATCAAAAGGTGAATGGATGAACAAGATGTGGCATATTGATACAATGGAATATTATTCAGCCATAAAAAAAGACAAGTTCCAATACATGGTCCAACGTGGATGAACTGTGAAAATATGCTAACTGAAATAAGATGAACACGTTTACTCCTCCTTGTATATCTGTCACTTAACATGGCTCTTGCATGTGCCTAGTGAGTGATTTTTGTTATAGATTTGGAGCCAGAGTTCCTGAAACTTCATTTCTCAATTGTTTGATCTGAGCAAGTCATTTAACTTCTTATGTCTCATTTTCCTCATTTGAAAAGCAAGGAAACCAATACAGTATTGTAAAGTAGAATAAAGTAAAAATAAAATAAAAATAAAATAAAATAAAGAAAAGCAAGGGTATGTGGAGAGTTATTTATTATTTTGATTAGTTAATCTGTAAGGAGATTAGAATAACATCTGAAACACAGCACTCAAGCAAGTGTTAATTATTTTCATTATTATTCATGTTATCATTTAACGAGTTTGTAGATGAGATGCAGGTTGGGGAAGTTCTTGATATTTGAGAGACAGAGCTTTCAGGAAAGAACTGTTAAGGCAAAAAGACTGGTACTATTTTGAAAGGTGTTTTGTGTGCCACATCACAGACAGCATAAGAGAATGAGGCTTGAAGTCATATTTCCCAAATATGGATCATAGCTTCACCATGCACTAGCTATGTGGCTCTGGGTAAACTCTATGAGCCTCAGTTTTCTTTTCTAAAATGAGATTAGTAAGGGTTGTTATGACAACTAAATGAAATAATGTCTATAAAGTACTTACCATAAGGCACGACATAAATTAAGCACTCAGTAAGTGCTAACTACTATTAATAGTGTTAGATACTCTTCATTGAGTTCTTGACCACTCCTTGATCAAAAACCCTAGTCTGTGGTTTTAAATGTTCTACCACTTAACTCTACCCACAACTTCAAAACAAAGATAATCTACTTTATATTGGAATTAGATTTCAACCATTTTTCCAGAATGCCTACATATTCAACAATTAACATGACATTTCTCTGAAATTGACCTCAATCATCCATTACTGCCTAGCCATTGAGGAAAAAATTCTTCAGCTTTGTGCAATGTCAAGCTCAGTGCATGTCCTAGTTTTAAAAATCAGATAATTATGCAGATGGAGGGAACAGATGGGTTGGATCAGTGAGTGTTTATCATTTTTTAATATTTTGAAACCAGATGTGCTACATACACATTGCTGGTTGCCTTCTAAGGAAGCTTCATTGGTGGGTTACTAATCTTTAATAAGAAATTACAACATTTTCATGCAGCTTAAATCAACTATTTTTAATATACAATTGGACAACCACTGCTGCAATCCTTTAGAAAATAGAAAACAGATGCTTAATAGAAGGAATACTATCAGCCAAGAAATTCCTGATGATCTTTTTATAGAATGTAAACTTACATATTTTATGGGTCTTTTAATGAACTGCTATAGAACAACTTCAGCAGTCAAAACATTTCATGAAAATAAACGTGAACGATTTGTCACTTGTTACCGTGTTCACAGAAAATCCTTCAGTTGCACTCCTGGGAAAATGGGCATTTCTGTGGCTCTTATAACAGCATCTGCTATTTACCATAGATTTGATTGGATACGTTGGAGAAAGGAGGAGTTAGGATAAACAAACGGAGATGCCTCTATTTCTGTAGATGTTTCTGCTAGACCTGGCAAAGATCCTTTGCTAGATATGAATGTGCTGTGCTATGCTGTGCTTAGTTGCTCAGTCATGTCCAACTCATGACTTGTGAACCCATGGACTGTGTCCAGCAGGCTCCTCTGTCCATGGGGATTCTCCAGGCAAGAATTGGGTTGTGATGCCCTCCTCCACAAGATCTTCCCAACCCAGGGATCAAACTCAGGTCTCCTGCATTGCAGGCAGATTCTTTACAATCTGAGATTGAATACTTCTGTGCTAACAACTGTGTTCATGGGGGACTGCCACAGTGGAATAAGACCAGAGACTGTGTTCTGTTTCACTGATGACTTTAGTAGAGAAAAAATTAATAGGAATGTGGATACTAATGTATAAGACTGGGGATTAAAAGAGTCTAAAAGGAACCTACCCTTCATCCACTGGGGCAACATATTAACCAGCCTTCCACTGGCTCAGTCCAGCTATGAAACTGATGAAAGGAGGTAGTAAGCAATAGTCACATACTTTTGTTTCTGAAATCACTTCTGCTGGATGTCCCCTGAACCTTCATAAGGTGGGACATAGAAGAAAGGGCTGAGAGAGTGGGAGTTTACCCCTCCCATATCTCTACTCCATCACTTATGTTTATCTCATATATCTTATGCCATCCTTTATGCTTTCTAATGCTGGTTTAGAGTAAGAGGGATTAGGATGTAGAAAAGGAAAAGGGAAAAGTAGAAAAGATGATAGAAAATGTGACAGTGTAAGTATTCTGTCCTCAGTATAATCCCAAAAGAAGAGGGTAGGTTTTTAAATAAAGCAAAATAAGACAAAATAATGTAGCATCTTACCCACTCCATCTCACCAATTGTCTGATAGTGCTAAAGTCATCTGGAGAAGGCAATGGCAACCCACTCCAGTACTCTTGCCTGGAAAATCCCATGGATGGAGGAGTCTGGTAGGCTGCAGTCCATGGGGTCGCTGAGGGTTGGACACGACTGAGCGACTTCCCTTTCACTTTTCACTTTCATGCATTGGAGAAGGAAATGGCAACTCACTCCGGTATTCTTGCCTAGAGAATTCCAGGGACGGGGAAGCTTCGTGGGCTGCTGTCTATGGGGCTGCACAGAGTTGGACACGACTGAAGCAACTTAGCAGCAGCAGCAGCTAACGTCATCAAGTTTAGAATAAAAATATGTGCAGGCACTATTTCCTCTCCTAGAAATATATGAAAACTATTTCCCTTGTTTTTTTTTTTTTAAATTGCTCTTATAATCTTTTGGGAGCTTAAAAATCTGTCAGGATGGCTATCACCAAAAAGACTCCCAAATATTACAGATGCTGGTGAGGATGTTAAGAAAATGAAACCCTCATACGCTATCAGTAGGGATGTAAATTGGTGTAGCCCCTGTTTTTTTTTTTTTTAAATTGCTCTTATAATCTTTTGGGAGCTTAAAAATCTGTCAGGATGGCTATCACCAAAAAGACTCCCAAATATTACAGATGCTGGTGAGGATGTTAAGAAAATGAAACCCTCATACGCTATCAGTAGGGATGTAAATTGGTGTAGCCCCTGTGGAAAACAGTATGGTAATTTCTCAAAAAACTAAAAATAAAACTACTATATGATGCAGCAATTCCACTCCCGGGTATACAAACATAACCCCCCAAAACGGTAATTTAAAAAATAGATGCACCCCAATGTTTATAGCAGTATTACTTACAATTGCCAAAATATGTAACCAACCTAAGTGTTCATCAATAGATGACTGGATAAAGAAAATGATATTCTATATACAATGGAATTTTGGTCAGCCATAAAAAGGAATGAAATTTTGCCATTTGCAGCAACATGAGTGGACTTGGAGGTTAATACTGAATGATATCACTTATATGTGGAATCTAAAAAATACAACAAACTAAACGTTTGTTTGTTTATATAAACACAACAAACTTTTGATATTCAAAAGTGAATATCACACACACAAAAAGCAGACTCACAGGTATAGAGGACAGTGGGAAAGGAAAGAAAGGCGGAGTAAAAAAGGAGAAGAGGATTAAGAGGTACAAACTACTATCTGTAAAATAAATATGCTACAATATATAACACAGCACAGAGAGGTGGTGCTGGTGGGAAAGAACCTACCTGCCAATGCAAGAGACATAAAGACAACATTTCGACCCTTGGGTGGGAAGGCCCCTGGAGGGGGCCATGGAAACATACTCCCAGTATTCCTGCCTGGAGAATCCCCTGAACAGAGAAACCTGGTGGGCCACAGTTCATGAGGTCACAAAGATCTGGACAGATAATTAGATTTTGGTTAATGGCATGTATGCCAAGTGCTGTTAGGGGTTTCTGAAAGCCTTCGTAAGGAGGCTTGGCTCTGTCAGGAGGTGAATCCTTTGCCCCTTTACTTCTCCCGCCCTCCTTCCTAGTCCTGGAACACATATGGCTTGAGCTTTTGCAGCTATCTTGAACAATCAGGTGACATTCAGAATGGAAATAGCAGGGAGAACAAATTAAAGAAAAGACAAGGCTGAATCTTTTGAGCAATGAGTCTGCAAACCAGACTTAAACTGCCCTCATCCCACTGCTTTTACATTAGGGAACAATTAAGTGTTTCTATTAATGTATACACTAAATTACTGTAATTAATGCTGGAAATTGATAAATAATATAGTGCAGATACAAATAAAATGCCATAAGAATAGAGGAGGGAAAATGGTGATGATCAGAGAGAATTTGTAAAAGAGGTCATGTATTAGTCAGTTTGAGCTGCCATAACAAAATAGCACAGACTTGCTGGTTTAAACAACAGAAAGTTATTTTCTCACAGTTCTGGAGACCAGAAGTCCAAGAGCAAGGTGCTCTCAGAGTTGGTTTGTGGTGAGGACTCTTTCCTGGCTTGCAGAGGATTGTCTTGATGCCGTGTCCTCACATGGACTTTCCTCTGTGTGTGCTGAGAGAGAGAGAGAGAGAGAGAGAGAGAGAGAGATCTCTGCTGTCTCTCCTCTTCTTAAAAGGCCACAAAAGCCATAGAATTAAGAACCTAGCCTTATGACCTCACATAAACTGCACTGCCTCTCTACATGTCTCATTGCTGAAAACATCATAGTGTGGGTAAAGACTTCAAACTATGCATTTTGAAGGGGCATGCGATTCAGTCTATAGCATGTGTTATGTGAACTAGGCATGCAAATTTGGATAGAACTCAAATAGACAAAGACTGCCATGCTGGAAACAAGGGAACTAAATAGTTAGATAGGAATATGCAGGGTGGACACATAAAATCGGAGTGGTTCCAGATGATAAGGCTCTAAGGGTCATAAAGGGAATGGAACTATAAAGACCATAAAGTAAAAGACAGAATTGGAAAGCAAATTTGGAAATTGAATGGCTGATTCAAGTTCAGACTTCATTGTTCAGAGTACGAGGAGTCACTGAAGGTTTATGAGCTGAGGAATGACATGATCAGAGTTGAACTTCAGAAAGATAATTTGTGGGTAGAGTGTAGGAGAGATTCAAGTGAGTGAAAGCTGGAAGCAGAGAGTAGAGTAAAAAAAAGACTATTACAGTTGTTCAGGGAAAATATAATCCCTTGAAAGTTATATCCAATTAAATGTAGTCATTGTTTTGCTTTACAAGTGGACTTCTTAATATTTTTCTTATCTCTGTTTTTCCATTTGGTTTTTGGCATTTTCATGCTGTGGTTTTTGTCTTGGTATTTTGTGTTCTGAAGACTTAATCTCACTATTGAGGAAGTCTTACAGGTGAATTCATGGAATTCACACCCAGCAATTAAGGAATTTTGGGAAATTTCAAAGGCAGAATAAATTACCTGTCAGAGATTCATAATCTTCACTATGTAATGAATTCACCTACCCATAGGAAACCTTACAGTCTTGGTTTTCATAAATCATAAATATTTCTCAACAGAAATGTAACTGTTTCTAAAAAAATGCTAAACTGTGCATTTGAAGTTTATAGAGACATCTTTTATTCAGCTACACAAATTGACTATGAAGTGAACACTCATCATGTTATCCATACCATTCAACGTTTATTATGTGAATGGGGATTTAAAACCAAACAAAAATTCTTAGCAAAAATGGTATATTTTGCTTGTGTTTTCTACCAAGTTGTTTAGTTTTTCTTTTTTTTTCTTTTTTCAAAACAACTTTTTTTCTTCTTATGGTGGAATCCAGCACATGATAACCAGAAGTTCAGTCCATTTGGCATTGACTCTGCTGAATCTGAGCTGAAATAATTTAATAATTTCTAAACAGTCCCTCTAATTGAGTTGCTATTTTTCTTTCCCAGACTAGAGGCTCAATGGTTTATAACATACCCTTGCAGCTTCTCCCCAATGCCAGACTCACAATCCATTTCGTTAGTTTGAAGAGCAATAAAATGTATAATTAATTAATTAAGTCATGAGCAGGGAGTGGGCTAGACACTGTTGGGAATACAAATGGAATCCCTGTTCACTGATTCATGAGCCTTGGCTCCAGATTTTATTAAATTTTTCTTTTCAGACTCTCTCCAACCAGAGAATTCCAGGAACTCTGGCGCATTTGAAAAGTCTCTGCAATAGCCTGGTCCTCCCTAGCATGAGGCTCACCCATACCTTTGACTGGTGCTTCTCTTCTGCCATGTTTCGCTGCGTGCCCCTGTTCTACAGCTCCAGCTGCTGAATGATGCCTGTCACCCATGCAATAATCTAATATCTTCTCTTCCTCTGCCCCTAGGTGTTAGTTGACCTTCACCTAGTCCCAGGACTGTGTACATTCGTGCTTCATCAGATTCCAATGAGCCCTCTTCACTAGATGTGCACTTCATAAACTACGAAATAGCAACCTCTGGTCTAGCAGAGGCCCAATCCCAGTTTCTAACACCCCACTGAAGCGATAGCAAATCAGGCTTCAAACATAGAGGTGTCTGGGTTTCAGTAATTAGAAGGATAGATATTATAACCATCTCATATCTCTAGGATAATCTCCACTTTGTTGTGCACTATCCTTTCAGATATTACTGAATTCAATCTGCTAAATTCTAAAAGAGATAAGAATCCCAGACCACCTGACCTGCCTCTTGAAAACCTGTATGCAGGTCAGGAAGCAACAGTCAGAACTGGACATGGAACAACAGACTGGTTCCAAGTAGGAAAAGGAGTACGTCAAGGCTGTATATTGTTACCCTGCTTATTTAACTTCTATGCAGAGTACATCATGAGAAATGCTGGGCTGGAAGAAGCACAAGCTGGAATCAAGATTGCCTGGAGAAATATCAATCACCTCAGATATGCAGATGACATCAACCTTATGGCAGAAAGTGAAGAGGAACTAAAAAGCCTCTTGATGAAAGTGAAAGTGCAGAGTGAAAAAGTTGGCTTAAAGCTCAATTGCTTGTATAACTTATATGCAGAGTACATCATGAGAAATGCTGGACTGGATGAAGCACAAGCTTGATTTCTGGGAGAAATATCAAAAATCTCAGATATGCAGATGACATCACACTTATGGCAGAAAGTGAAGAACTAAAGAGCCTCTTGATTAAAGTGAAAGAGGAGAGTGAAAAAATCGGCTTAAAACTCAACATTCAAAAACCTAAGATCATGGCATCTGGTCCCATCACTTCATGGCAAATAGATGGGGAAATAGTGGAAACAGTGAGATACTTTATGTTTTGGGGCTCCAAAATCAGTGCAGATGGTGGCTGCAGCCATGAAATTAAAAGATCTTGCTCCTTTGAAGAAAAGTTATGACCAACCTTGTCTAGCATATTAAAAAGCAGAGACATTATTTTGCCACCCAGGGTCCATTTAGTCAAAGCTATGATTTTCCAGTAGTCATGTATGGATGTGAGAGTTGGACTATAAAGAAAGTTGAGCACTGAAGAATTGATGCTTTTGAACTGTGGTGTTGGAGAACACTCTTTGAGAGTCCCTTGGACTGCAAGGAGATCCAACCAGTCCATCCTAAAGGAAATCAGTCCTGAACATTTATTGGAAGGACTGATGCTGAAGCTGAAACTCCAGTAGTTTGGCCACCTGATGTGAAGAACTGACTCATTTGAAAAGACCCTAATGCTGGGAAAGATTGAAGGCAGGAGGAGAAGGGGATGACAGAGCATGAGATGGTTGGATGGCATCACTGACTCAGTGGAGATGAGTTTGAGTGGGCTCTGGGACTTGGTGCTGGACAGGGAGGCCTGGTCTGCTGCAGTTTATGGGGTCACAAAGAGTCGGACACGACTTAGCAACTGAACTGAACTGTACACCAGAAACTAACACAACATTGTAAAACAACTATACTTTAATAAAATTTTGAAAACAATTTTTAAATCACATCGTTATACAAACCCTCAATTCTTTTGCCCCCTCTCATTTAGTTGTACTTCCCTGGCAAAAATTTATTCATGACTAAATGCAACTTTCTACCTACTCCATGCCTCAACTTAGGCAGTAGTGTGTTCTTGCAGAAAACACACACAACAGTCCATTAAACTGAAGGCTGCTAACCTCCAGGGGCCCCTCAATGCTGTCCCTCAGTCACACAAGAGACCCTTTGTCCATTCACTAGCTACTCTGCTAGAAAACAATTTCACACCTTTTCCTCTCACCTCAAACCTCCAAGCCCTCCTTCCCAGTCTCTATCAGCCTTTTACTTGGCTTCCTATTTAACTGTGAAAATATCAGCATTCAGAAAACAACTTTTACAGCTTCCCACACTGACCTTCCTGCCATTATCTGTGTTCCTGTATTTACTCTGCCTTCCCTGCTCTTCTCTGGAGGAACAGCCTGTGTGCCCCAGGCCAGCCCATCTGCTTGTGCATTAGAGCTTATCCTCACTCACTAACTCCAGCACACAACTCCAGAAATCTTCCTTTATTTTTTTTATTACTATTTTCATTCTCTACTAAATCATCCCCATCAGTAGAAAAACGTGCTGTTATTTCTTCCACATTAAAAAGTTTTCTTCTTGATCCCATAGCCCCTTACAGTTACTCCTTCATGTCTTCGTGCTTTTTTTTTTCTTTTTTGAAAATTCCTCAAAAGAATAATTTATATCCAATGTGTCTGAATCTTCTCTTCTTACTTGCATTCAGGCTTTTATTCTTACTCCATTTTCTCCAAATGATATCATTGATCTCCATATATTAAAACCAATGGTCAATTCTCTATCCATATTTACTTGAGCCAACAGTGTTGTTTAATCAATCCCTCTTCCTTAAAGTACTTTCTTCACTTGGTTCCTAGGACTTAGCATTCTCTTTCCTCTTAATTCTCTGGATCCTCCTTCTCAGTATTCTTTGATGGTTTCTCCTTATCTTCCCAGCACCTTGTAAACACTGGAGTTTCCTCCTCCACCAGGATTAGCCCTCTTTAAAATATATATTTACCCCTTTGGTGATCACACCCAGTCTTTTGCTTTTACTACCATCTATATACTGCCCTTCCTAGTTCATATATATAAATTCCCAGGACTCCAGTCCTTTCTATCCATCCATCTATGTCATGTCTCTACATGGATATCTAGTCAGCATCTCAAATTTAACATGTCCAAACTCAATCCCTGAAAGTCTCTGACTTTATCCCTAAAATTGTTCCCTCGCCCCTAATAGTCTTTTCTTTTTCACTTAAGGCCAACTCTAAATACCATGGAATCATCCTTGATCCCTCTTATCTCTTGTACTCATATTTGAGCTGTGAGCTAATTCCTCTGGTTTCCATTCAAAATATACCCAAGACCAAATTACTTTTAACCATCTCCTCCTCTTTTCAAGGAGCCAGTATATTGTTTCAGTGACCCCTGACTGGTCTCTCTGCCTCTATTCTTGCCCCTGCCTCCAGTCCCTAAGTCTCTTCTCCACCAAGCACCCAGTGTGAGCCTGTTAAATATCAGTCACATTATATCCCTCCTTTGCTCAGGCCCCTTTCCGTCAATAGCTTCCCAACTTACTCATGTTAAAAGCCAAAGTCCTAACAATGTCCTCCAAGGTCCTTCACAGGATGTCTGACTCTGACCACATTTGCTCTGTTTCTCCCTCTGCTCGCTGCACTCAGCCGTAGTGACCATTCATTGTCTTCAAAGGATCCAAGAAAGCACCCAGACTTGGCTGTTCTCGCTGCCTAGCCTCCTCTTTGTCCAGATGACTACAGCTTGATCACTAGGCTTCCTCAAATAGTACCTCCCTTGACTACCTGTTTAAAGTTATAATCCCACCCTGGTTCCTTTCATCATCTGGCCTTCCTTCTAGCCTTATTTTTGTCTATAACATCTACTACCATCTTGGGTGCTTAGTCACTCCGCCATGTCCGACTCTCTGCTCCCCCATGGACTGCAGCCTGCCAGGCTCCTCTGTTGATGGGATTCTCCAGGAAAAAATACTGACAGCAAACAATTTTATTTATTTGTTATTACCCATCTCTTCTTATTAGAATGTAAATTGCTTGAGGGCAGGGATTTTTATTTCTTTTGTTCACTGCTGTGTTCCCAGTGCCTAGAACAGGCTCAGAGTAGGTGATTGATAAATATTTGTTGAATTAAAGAGTAAATGAATGAATGAAAAAATTAATATTTTACTATTCCTAGTCTAGAAATTTTTCCACTATTCTATACAAATCCATCATTCTCATGATGAAACAAAAAATCCTTCCACACTATGATTTTTGTCAAACATTTCAGTTACTAGATCCTTCCTTCATTGGAACTGTACTGTTTTAACCTTCAGTGTTATTTTCTCTTCCGCTCACCAAATTCTAATTTATATTAGAGTGTTAATTGCATATGAACAGAATATGTAAAAATAATGATGAAGAGAACTATATTCAAGGTGCCCCTTTGTGGTTATACAAAGAATCAGAACTGAGTCAGAATATATATCAGCTGCCAAGAATGCAGAATTGCTCTCAGTCTGCCAGGTAATAATGTATCTACTGATCCAAGCCATATTTTTATGCTTTATGTTTTCCGTTAACTGCAGCATGGTCCAGACATGTGTCATAAGCATTTAAAGGACAAACCTTGATCAATTAGGATATCCAACCTCAAGGTGACCTTCATTTTTGGCTAATTATATGTTGATGCTACTAATCAGCACTGTATTTATAGTGAACAAACAGGTCTGATAGAGAGTAAAGAGCAGTTGCTATATTGTTTTTTAACCGCTCATTTATGTTTGGAATGAAATTTGATGTGAGTCTCTTTAACAAAACATTTTTTAACATTTAAATTACTTTCTTTTATATGTTGCATGTTTGCTTAGTTGCTCAGCTGTGTCTGACTTTTTGAGAACCCCATGGACGGTAGCCTGCTGGTTCCTCTGTCCATGGGGTTTTTTCAGGCAAGAATACTGAAGTGGGTTGCCACTTCCTCCTCCCGGGATTGATTGACCCAAGGATTGAACGGGCATCTTCTGCATTGGCAGGCAGAGTCTTTACCACTGAGCCACCTCGGAAGTCCACATGTTGCATACACCACACTATTATGTGTCTAGTATACACTGTATGTGTGTGTGTTTATAAATGCAGAAATTATCATGGCCTCAGCTCAGTAGTTCCTACCATCATTTAAAGCCAGTGAAGGCATTAATACATTCAGTTTTTACTTTATAAATCCATTTAAGTATATCAAACAATAGGCTAGTTCAGTTATCTTCCATTATCTTATAATTAAATTGCCAAAGTGTAAATGTCTGTGAGTTAGCTCCAAACATGTTAATGGTTTTTCTCAGCTTAACTCCAATCAGACTAAACTTTGGACATTTGTATTGACAATGACCTCTGTCTTCTTCCCCAAAACGTGAGCATGTTGGATGCTGTGAATATCTGTCAACGGTTCTTCAGTTTTCATAGAAAGATATCTGTGAGACTTTCATTGTTTCCTCTGATATGCATGAATGTGTGTATGTACTTGTGTGTGTGTGTGTATGTGTTCACAAGTGTGTAGGAGAGACTAAGAAACAGAAAATACATCTGGAGGTATGAACATGGAGATAGGTTGTTTACCTTTTAGAAACTTCTAAAAAGAAGTTAGAATGCTGCTGCTAGGGAGAGGGAGAGGGTGGGATGATCTGGGAGAATGGCAATGAAACATGTATACAATCATATGGGAGATGAAGCACCAGCCTATGTTCAATGCAGGATACAGGATGCTTGGGGCTGGTGTGCAGGATGACCCGGGGAGATGGGGGGGGG
>SJYC01077673.1:0-18305 GCA_006408675.1 Madoqua kirkii | reverse complement strand
CTCCCTGCAATGCAGGAGACCTAGATTCAATCCTCGCGTCTGGAAGAATCCCTGGAGAAGGGAATGGCAGCCCACTCCAGTGTTCTTGCCTAGAGAATCCCATGGGCAGAGGTGCCTAGTAGGCTATAGTCTATGGGGTCACAAAGAGTCAGACATGACTGAGTGACTAACACAGTCATATCTTTCTGAAGAACACTATGAGATGAAAAAGCATTCTAGTAAGAACAGGAGGAATTTTCCCAAAATGTGACTGTTGCTAATGCACAATGTAAACTCACAACTGCAGTAGTCTTGCCCATCAAAGAAAAAAATCCAATTCTGGAACTAATCAACTGTTCCTAAATTGTTAATATTAATATTCTTTCTTGGACTTCCTCGGTAGCTCAAATAGTAAAAGCATCTGTCTACAATGAAGGAGACCCGGGTTTGATCCCTGAGTCGGGAAGATCCTCTGGAGAAGGAAATGGCAATCCACTCCAGTACTACTGCCTGGAAAAATCCCATGGACAGAGGAGCTCGGTAGGTTACAGTACGACTGAGAGACTTCATTTTCACTTTCTTTCCTTATTTGTTTTCATTTACTTTTTGTAACCTTGTTTATTTGTAATGCTCACTTATTAACAAATAATAAATTATTAACAAATAATTTTAACAAATAAATACTTGTTTATTAACCTTCATTAACAGGTAAGCTGTAGTAAAAAAAATTATAGAAAATATTGAAGCAAAAATAAAACTTGGAAAATTAAAATTTTATATTTGTAAATGTTTATAAATAAGAATTAACTTCTTTATAACTAAGAAAATTAGCCTTCCTGAAAATTAGAAATAGACTTCCTTATCACTATTTGCAGTATAAAACTCTCTGGTCTGCTGTGGGACATTCGTGTTCTATGTGAGCATCATCTGAGAACACTGACATGAAGATTTTCTTATCTTGTGATATAAAGGAGAATTAAATAATAAGCCCTAAATATATGTGGCTAAATCATGTTTGAAGTTAAAGAAAATTTTTAAGCTTGCTTGAAAACTGAGCACATTTTCCCTGGCACTAGGCTAAGAGCAAATTACAAATCCATAGTAATTGACATATACTTATGACTCCACTCTACTCAGCCATGTGAGAAAGCTTTCCAAAGAGCAGAGAAACTGATCTAAGGAAACCCAGGTTTTATTTCTGACTTTGTCACTTACCTTATAGGGTGATTTTATGAAAATTGCATAACCAAACTGAGTCTTCATTTACTTATTTATAAAATCATATTGTAATAAAATCAAATGGTCATTTTTCAGAATGTTATAATTATCTGTTTTATATTAAGTAATTTGATATTTTCATGAATTATTATAGAAGTTCAAACAATATTATATGAGCTTGAGGAGGAATAAAGATTTCCATCTTACTTACCAAGAAAGTTTTTCACATGACCTAACACTTTCAGAAAAAGTGTTATATTCAGTTTATGCCCTTCATAAGTCATTTATGGCATAATATGGCAAGACACACTGAATGGCAAAGAAACTGACAAAGCAGACTGTGATATCCATTTAGAAGCTTTAGAATCAAAGAAAATATGATATCAATGTGACATAAAAATTGTACCCAACTCAAAATATCAAATTTATTTCAAGTTTCAAATATTAATTATGTTTTGATTTCATTTCAATCTTCTAAAAGCATACAAAATAATTATTTCCTTCATGTTATCAGTATTATTCTGGATATTATTGGGTTATCAGAGAAGAGACAGTCAAATCTCTGAACCCATTTCAACCTTTCTCAATAAAAATTTTATTTCTGCATGTTAACTCCTGTAGGAAGATTCAGTTGGCTAATCTTAATTTCTAAAGGTGACTACATTTGAAAAGGTGAGGCAGATTAGGATGATAATTATTAATTAGCATGAATTAGCATGTATAGAGAAAGTTAACATTTTTGAAGAGAATAATTGCTTACCTAAAGTTATTAAATATTTACTGTGGAATATCAAACATTAGGAACAGTCTATTCATTCACTTCCATGTCTCAGCTGGATGGCTCCTGAGCCAAAGCTCAGAAGACCCAGGAGAACCTGGAGGGCACTAGGAATGGTCAATGAGTTCAGTCAAACAAGGTGTGAAAAATAGAAGCCAGAAGTAGGTCAGACTGAGAGTTGATATTCAAAAGTACGAGATAAACACAAGTTCTGCCAACAAGTAAAATAAAACATTTAAGCTAGAATGAAGGGACAGAGTCTAAAGCAAAAGCCATGACAAGGATGCCTCGTGGTATGACAAAGTAAAGGTACAAATTAAGAGGAACAAAAGAAGATGTAAGTGCTGAAATGCCAGATGTGGACAGATTGTAGGAGTAGAATCAGCATTCAAATGTATTTCATAAATTTTAAAGCACCATAAAATTTTAGTAATTATTAAGTGTATGCATGTATATGCTCAGTCGTCTTTGACTATTTTGCAACCCTATGAACTGTAACCCTCCAGGCTCCTCCATCATGAGACTTTTCCAGGCAAGAATACCTTAGTGGGTTGCCATTTCCTCCTCCATGGGATCTTTCCAACCCAGGGATCCAACCTGCACCTCCTGTGTCTCCTGAATTGACAGGGGGATTCTTTAACACTAAGCCACCTGGAAGTTCAATTATTAGATATTATTGGTCAATTAAATTTTGTGTTATGGTTCCAAGTCAATCTCAATTATTTATGAAAGCCCTGCTTTATTCCAGATTTACATTAATTCCTTTCTACATGAATCCTTTTAGAGATTAGTTAGCCAGCTTTTTCAGTCTCCATTCATTACTCACCCCACTACTATCCAACTTGCAACCCCATGACTCTACTGTGACAGTTCTCCATCAGGTCACCCATGACTTCTAAGTGACTTTAATCAGGGGGGATCCTTAGCCCTGATCCTGCATGAGTGTCACCAGTAGTGTACCCATCTGACCGCTCTTATCTTTGCTCAAACACTCCCCTTGCTCACTTGTATGCTATCAATGCTCCTATACCTTTAACCATTGACCTCTCAGTTGTGTCCAACTCTTTGCGACCCCATGGACTGTATCCTGCCGGGCTCCTATGTCCATGGGATTCTCCAGGTAAGAATACTGGAGTGAGTTGCCATTTTCCTCTCCAGGGGATCTTCCCAACCCGGGCATCAAACCCGGGTCTCCTGCATCGCAGGCAGATGCTTTATCCTCTGAGCCACCAGGGATGCCCTGGGATGCCCCTTATTTTTCTTGTTGCTCCTCCTCTTTTTCCTTTGCTGACTCGGTTTTCTCAACACAGTCCTTACCTGTCAAATCCCATTCCAGGCACTGTCTTCAGTCCTTTCCTCTTTTCACTCTGTACTCTCCTTACACCCTTTCACTCATCCCATGGTTTTCAGTTACCAGGTGTGTGTGTGTGTGTGTGTGTGTGTGTGTGTGTGTGTGACTTTTACATACAAAACAGTAGCTGAGGCCTCCTAGGTCCAGGTTCAAATATTCAATTCACATTGCCCTCACGAGCATGTTCCAAAGATACCCCAAACAGCCAGTTCAAAGCCAGCCCCCAAGCATCTTCCTCTCTGCTCTCCTCTTGCTGTTCCTTAGTGAGCAACACTCTCTTCCATTGAATTTTTCAAGGCAGAATCTTTAGGGTCATCCTTGGCTCTTTTCTGTTTCTCTATAGTCAGTCCATCACTAAATGCAGTTGATTTTATCTTGTAACTTTAAATATATCTTTCCCTCATTTCTATTTTTACCTGTAGTCCAAGTTACTACGTATAGTCTTTCATGTGGATGCAGTGCTGTAGCTTCCTGACAGGGGTTTCTCCAATCCACAGGAAAAGCATTTTTTAAAGCAACCTGTTCTAATGAGGTGGATGAAACTGGAGCCGATTATACAGAGTGAAGTAAGCCAGAAAGTAAAACACCAGTACAGTATACTGACACATATATATGGAATTTAGAAAGATAGTAATGATGACCCTGTACGTGAGACAACAAAAGAGACACAGAGATATAGAACAGACTTTTGGCCTCTGAGGGAGAGGGAGAGGGTGGGATGATTTGGGAGAATGACATTGAAATATGTATACTATATGTAAGAAACGAAGCGCCAGTCTATGTTCGATTCAGGATACAGGATGCTTGGGGCTGGAGCACTGGAATGATCCAGAGAGATGATATGGGGTGGGAGGTGGGAGGGGGTTTCAGGATTGGGAGCTTGTGTATACCTGTGGCTGATTCATGTCAATGTATGGCAAAACCAATACAATATTGTAATGTATAATAAAGTAAAAATAAAATTTAAAAAATTAAAAAAGATTATAAATATGCAAACATAAAAAAATAAAATAAAAACTAGGAAAAAAAAAAAGGCAACCTGTCCGGGTATTTCCTCTGCTTGAAACCCTTGAGAAAAGTTCACCAACTCTAACTGACTCATAGGGTCCTGGGTGACCTACTTCCTGAGGCCATCTCTGGCCTCACATTCCTCCCCTCTGCAATCTGTTCACAAACCACACTACATTGTGTCTGCTGCATGAATACTCCATGTACACACCTTGTCTTGGTGTCTGGTGCACTCATCCCCATTCTCTGCCATTCCCTAAATTATTTCCAGTTTATCTTTGGATCTCAGCCCCAGAGTTAATTCCTCAGAAAATCTTTCCCTGCCTGATCCTCCCAGGTTCCTCTAAAAGAATTAAGTCCCTCATATAGTCTTGTTACCCCTTGAACTTTTCACACATAGTATTCACCACAGTGTGTAAGTGCAGGTATTTGTGTGACTGTAAACACTGGAAGTAAGGGATGATACTGGTCTTTGATCATCCCTGCAAGTCCAATGCTAGATACAGGAGCCATCACAGAGTAGAGGTGCAACATTATCTGTTGAAAATTAAATGCTTGAACTGAACAAGCCAGGTTCTTTTCATCTTTTGAAGGTCTTATGTTTTCCTCATATGAAATATTTCCAACTTTGTGCTTGTAACTCCATTCATGTTTGTATCATATTTATCATACTGATGATGTACATGTATCTTTTTTCAACACAGATTGTGAGTTCTTTAGCAGGTTGAGGTTAGAATCATGTTTTTTTCACTAATGTACACAGAGGCCTCTCACAGCACTAGGCATATCACAGGCTCACAGAAGTGGAAAGAATTGAAATAGAGAAAAAGATAAAGGCTGCTGGTTAGAAGATTTCAATTGGCCTTGCTTCAAGAATAAACCCATCTGTGCATAGGAGGTGAAAGCAGACATTACTGAGGAAATGTGTTAATCTGCTCTGTGTACTACAGATAATGTCCTGAAACTGCTTTCAAGTCTTGCCAATCTGCTGAGTTTCATAAAAATTCAAAGCTTGCTCCTGTTTTCTCTTCTCCTTTTTCCTCCCTCATCACAGTAATTCTGTGTTTGTTTTTTTTAAGGATATATTTTAAATGCAAATAATTATAAAGTTTTAAATTTTATTACCCAGAGATAAGATGACAGAGACAGGAAGTAGGAAGGAACTTTACTCTTAAAATTCTGGTTTTATCTATGAGTAATAGTAATATGAATCTTGAATCTTCACTAAACAAACTGGATATTGTTAACTTTTAAAATTCACATTAAAATGAATAATTTTGCCATCTCATGACCAGTCTGTTGAGGCACTTGTTGTTACCATAACTTCTCAAAGTGAACCATTGCTTCTCACTCAGGTCGTCAATTTCTAGTTTATTTGCTACATCAAATATAACTGAGAAATACATATTGAATTTTGCTTTTAATAACTGGCAATCTCTCACATTGTTTAAAGCATAAAAACAAATAGTCAAAGAGAAAGAGAACAGTAATCTATCCCTTGCTTTCCAATCCTGAAAGATTAACATTATCCAAGTGAAAAAAATGTTGTATTCACTATGTCGGGAAATTTGAGGCACTACACATGACATAGATAATGAGTCTGAATTAAAAAAGAGATAGGAATAGGAAACTTTGAAGTTTTGAGATAATAATCTCCCAGATAAGGAAAAAGTGACTATCTTTACCTATATTTAACAACTAAGCAAGTCATCAAAAGCAAGAACACACTAGAAAAAAATGACATGCATATGATTCAATGAGTAATATTTTAAAATAAACATTACAATGATTTCTGATTTATTTATATCTATCAGATGATGTTTATATTAGGTGCAATTAACCTTATCAGAAAGAGCATTTCCAAAAGATTTTGTTTTTATTGGGCTGGGTTAACAGATTTCACATGCTTAACTCTGGATTAAGATATAAACAGAAGATATTAATATGCTAATATGGTCTTTCCAGTGGTCATGTATGGATGCGAGAGTTGGACTGTGAAGAAGGCTGAGCGCCAAAGAACTGATGCTTTTGAGCTTCTTCTTTAGAGAAGACTCTTGAGAGTCCCTTGGACTGCAAGGAGATCCAACCAGTCCATTGTAAAGGAGATCAGCCCTGGGTGTTCTTTGAAAAGGATGATGCTAAAGATGAAACTCCAGTACTTTGGCCACCTCATGCGAAGAGTTGACTCATTGGAAAAGACTCTGATGCTGGGAGGAATTGGGGCCAGGAGGAGAAGGGGATGACAGAGGATGAGATGGCTGGATGGCATCACTGACTCAATGGACATGAGTTTGAGTGAACTCCGGGAGTTGGTGATGCTGTGATTCATGGGGTCGCAAAGAGTCAGACACGATTGAGTGACTGATCTGATCTGATATGAATTACTTCCTAGAATTTTCCACTTGTTTAAAAAATTAATAGAAAATTAAATTTATCCCTATTGAAATTCAACATAGGTATAATAAAATGCCTCTTTTTCATCATACCATTCAATGAGCTTTAGCAAGTATATACAACAAGAATTTTACAAATCATGTTGTGTACAACATGAGTAACTGTTTTAATGAAGATATAGAATATATGAATTTGTTTATCATTCATCTGTTGATAAACATTTGGGTTATTTTCAGTTTGGGGCTATTATTATTGAAACTGTGATGAATGTTTATGTACAAGTTTCTATGGAACTTTTATTCCTTTTTGATACATATTTGAGAGGAATTGCTGAATCACATGGAAGGTATATGACTTCCCCACTGGCCCAGTGGTAAAGAATCTGCCTGCTAATGCCTTCCAATGCAGAAGACACAGATTCAATCCCTAGGTTGGGAGTGGGAAGATCCCTTGGAGAAGGAAATGGCAATCCACTCTGGTATCCTTGCTTGGAAAAGCCCATGGACAGCAAAGCCTGGAGGTCCATGGGGTTGCAAAAAGTTAGACATGGCTGAATGACTAAATAACAACAACAATGAAAGGTATATATTAAACTTTATAAGAAACTGCTAAATCTAAAAAAAAATTGATTTTTTCAGATTCATAGGCAGTAAATTTCTATTTCTTTTCATAAGAATTTAAACACCTTTAATGAAGAAAAGAGTCTGGTCTCAAATTGTTTTCCTTTGTTCTGATGGTGTATTCAACTATCATCAGGCTCTACCGCCATGTTCACATCAAGATTAATTTGACTTCTGGTGCAAGATGGCAGAGTAAATGGACATGTGCTCACCTTCTCCTGCAAGAACACCAAAATTGCAACTAGCTGTGAACAAAGATTGACAAGATGATGCTGGAACCCATCAATAAAAGATATCCCATGTTCAAAGATAAAGAAGCCTCACTGAGATGGAAGGAAAGTCATAACAATGATAAAATCAAACCCCATACCTGCCAGGTGGGCGACTCGCAAACTGGAGAACGATATTACCAAAGAAATTATGCACTATTACAAAAGTTCTGAATCCCATGTCAGGCTTTCCAGACTGAGAATGTAACAAATGGACTGGGAATCCCCAAGGAATCTGGACTTGGCTGCCAGAAGGATTTGATTATAGGACTTCCACATGCTGGGGGAAACAGAGACTCCAGTCATGGAGAGCACAAACAAAATCTTGTGCACACCAAGACCCAGAGGAAAGGAGCCACAACACCACAGACAACTGAAGCAAAGTTACATGCTAATGTTGGAGGGCCTCCTGTGGAGGTGTGGATTGCCAGGGACTTGGCATAGGGAAGGGGGCACTTGGCAGCATCAGCTGGAAATGTTACCTTTGGCATAAACCCTCTTGGAATTCACTATTAACCCTACCAAGAGCCCATAGACCCCAGGGCTGGGTCCTCAGGCCAGACAACTACAACAGAGGGAGTACAGCAACAACCATCAGCAGATAATTGGATTAAAGCTTTACAAAACAAAGCCCTGCCCATCAGAGCAAGACCCAGGGTTTTTTTGGTTTTTTTTTGTTTGTTTTTTTCCTATCACCAGTCCATAATATCAGGAAGCTTACACAAGCCTCTTTGTTGTTGTTTAGTCGCTCAGTCATATCTGACTTTTTGCAACATCAAGGACTGTAGCACGCCAGATTTCCTCGTCCTTCACCATCTCCAGAGCTTGCTCAAATTCATGTCCACTGAGTTGGTGATGCCACTCAACCATTTCGTCTTCTGTCATCCCCTTCTTCTCCTGCTTTCAATCTTTCCAAGCATCAGGGTCTTTTATAATGAGTCAATTTTTTGCATCAAGTGGCCAAAACATTGGAGCTTCAATTTCAGAATCAGTCCTTCCAATAAATATTCAGGGTTAATTTCCCTTAGGTTTGACTGGTTTGATCTCCTTGCAGTCCAAAGGACAATCAAGAGTCTTCTCCAACACCACAGCTGAAAAGCATCAATTCTTCCGTGCTCATTTTTCATGATGTACTCTCCATATAAGTTAAATAAGCAGGATGACGATATACAGCCTTCACAGTACTCCCTTCCCAATTTGGAATCAGTCCACTTGTCTTGGAAGGAATTTCTTTGGAAGGAAGGATGCTAAAGCTGAAACTCCAGTACTTTGGCAACCTCATGTGAAGAGTTGACTCATTGGAAAAGACTCTGATACTGGGAAGGATTGGGGGCAGGAGGAGAAGGGGACGATCGAGGATGAGATGGCTCGATGGCATCACTGACTTGATGGACGTGAGTCTGAGTGAACTCCGGGAGTTGGTGTTGGACAGGGAGTCCTGGCATGCTGCGATTCATGAGATGGCAAAGAGTCGGACACGACTGAGCAACTGAACTGAACTCAACTTGTCTTGGCTTCCCAGGATGTCTGTCTCTAGGTGAGTGTTCACACCCTCATGGTTATCTGGGTCATGAAGGTATTTTTTCTATAGTTCTTCTGTGTATATTTGCCACCTGTTTTTAATATCTTCTGCTTCGGTTAGGTCCATACTGTTTCTGTCCTTTATTGTGCCCATCTTTGCATGAAATGTTCAAATGTTCCTTTGGTATATCTGATTTCCTTGAAGATATCTCTAGTCTTTCCCATTTTATCTTTCTCTTGTATTTCTTTGCACTGATCCCTGAGGAAGGCTTTCTTACCTCTCCATGTTATCCTTGGAACCCTGCATTCAAATGGGTATATCTTTCCCTTTCTCCTTTGCCTTTATCTTCTTTTCTTTTCTATTTGTAAGATCTCGTCAACAACCATTTTGCTTTTTTGCATTTCTTTTTCTTGGAGATGGTCTTGGTCACTGCCTCCTGTACAGTGTCACGAACCTTCATACATAATTCTTAAGGCATTCTGTCTATCAGATCTAATTCCTTGAATCTATTACTTCCATTGTATATTTTAAGCGATTTGATTTAGGTCATACCTGAACGGTCTAGTGGTTTTCCCTACATTCTTCAACTTAAGTCTAAACTTTACAATAAGGAGTTCATAATCTGAGCCACAGTCAGCTCCTGGTCTTGTTTCTGCTGACTGCATAGAACTTCTCCATCTTTGGCTCCAAGGAGCATAATCAATCTGACTTCAGTATTGACAATCTGGTGATGTCCATGTGTAGTATCTTCTCCTGTGTTGCTAGAAGAGGGCATTTGCTGGGACCACAGAGTTTAGAAAATGATAAAACATAGAAAATTTTATATGTTAAATGACACTATATGTGTAAACAAAATGATTACCAGTGTTATATTTTGAATATAGAGTTAAGATTTCTGGGAAAGATTAGTGAGTACTTCTTCAGTTCAATAGCTCAGTTGTGTCCAATTCTTTGTGACACCATGGACTGCAGCACAACAGGCCTCCCTGTCCATCATCAACTCCTGGAGTTTACTCAGATGTCCATTGAGTCAGTGATGCCATCCAATCATATCATCCTTTGTCGTCCCCTTCACCTCCTGCTTTCAATTTTCCCCAGCATCAGGGTCTTTTCCAGTGAGTCCATTCTTCTCATCAGGTGGCCAAAGTATTGGAGTTTTAGCTTCAGCATCAGTCCTTCTGATGAAAATTCAGGACTGATTTGCTTTAGGAAGGACTGGCTGGATCTTCTTGCAGTCCAAGGGACTCTCACGCGTCTTCTCCAACACCACAGTTCAAGAGCATCAATTCTTTGGTGCTCAGCTTTCTTTATAGTCCAACTCTCACATCCATACATGACTACTGGAATTTCTCATCAATTCTTGAACTTCAAATTGAGCCCCAAATGGAGGCTAATTTTCCATCAGTGCTTAGTAGACTTCATAAAATGATCTCAAAGTTTACCACTTAAGAACAAAGAAGAGCAAAGTGTCCACCACCCAGTTCAAGAAGGGTTAAGTTGTAACCCATTGAGGTTGTCCACCCACATTATACTCTGAAAAGAATGCAGGGTAGCATGAGGCACTTTGGTTAAAAAAAAAAAAAAAAAAAGTCCTTAGGTTGTTCAATGCACATCTCAGGGAAATTTTCAATGACCTCAGATTCTTATATTTTTCCTTATATAAGAAAACACTACAATCATTAACTTGAGATACCTGTTGTTTATAATCAGCAGTAATATTTTACCATAATATGTGCTTGACTTATATAAATCCTATATAAATTGGTTTCTCCCCTACCTCTTTGGATCAATTTTCTCAGAGCTTACCGAGCAACTATTTCCCAGGCTTTAGTCCTCAGTAAGACCCTGAATAACATTTAAACTCACAGCTCTCATATGTGCATTTTTCCTTAAGTCAAAAACCCAAAAGAATATGAGAAATGATTGTCCCATGCATATCATGAAAACAAATTTACTCTTGGATGTAACTCTGAATTGACTATGTTACATTTATTTTCCCTGTGATCAACACAGTGACATTGTCTATTAGGGAACCATTCATCCATCTAAGACATAAAATGAACCTTGTTTTCATATACTAATTGGTCAACAATCATATCAAATTACCTGGAAGACTGAAGAGGAAGCTGATGAGTTCCCCTCTGGCTCTCAGTTATGTATATAAATACTAAAGAATGTGGGTCAGTTTTATTTGTCTTGCTTTTGTTTGTTTGTTTCTTTGTTTTGATTCTTGGTGTTTGATTATAGGGATTCCCCAGTGGCTCAAAGGTAAAGAATCACCCTGCAATGCATGCCGGAGCTGCAGAAGACCCAGGCTGGATTCCTAGGTAGGGAGAGCCCTGTATGCCAATCCACTCCAGTATCCTTGTATGGGAGGGTCCCATGGACAGAGGAAAACTGGTGGGCATCAGTCCATAGGGTCACAAAGAGGTACACGTGTCTGAAGAGACTTAACAAACATGTATGCACATTCAATTATACCTTAAATTATATAAGTCTACTCTCTGTCATCAACCTTATAATTCTCTGGTGTGGAAACTAGGAGTAAGAGAAGGCCTTAATAGAATAAATATTTAGTGACTACTAGTCTTAAATGACCAAAAACAATTGGCATCATCCAGTTTGTAAACCAAAATCATGGTTCTGTACACCATCTGGTTTTCTCTTACATTTGAGGCTAAAGTTAAGCCCATGCTATATAGTGTTAGCCATGCTAGCAAAGCGATGCTCAAAATCTTACAAGCCAAGCTTTTAACAATATGTGAATCATGAACTTTAAGATGTTCAAGCTGGATTTATTTTTCTTAATTTTTTCCCTCAAGCTTTTTATTTTAAATTATTTAATAATAAATCTTATTATCTTCAAATGCTGGTTTTTTAATGATTTATGGCTTGCTATGCTTTGATTTCCTACAATGTGCATATAAAGTAGACCTTCTCATAATCAACTTAACTCTTGACTCAAAGCTACTGTTTGGTGGGTATGTTATACCCACTATGTAGTTTGCCTACAAGAGACTGTTCTTAAACCTGTTCAAGTAAGTTATATTTATTATGTACTTGTATACTAAATTCATCAACCTTATAATTCTCTGGTGTGGAAACTAGGAGTAAGAGAAGGCCTTAATAGAATAAATATTTAGTGACTACTAGTCTTAAGATGACCAAAAACAATTGGCATCATCCAGTTTGTAAACCAAAATCATGGTTCTGTACACCATCTGGTTTTCTCTTACATTTGAGGCTAAAGTTAAGCCCATGCTATATAGTGTTAGCCATGCTAGCAAAGCGATGCTCAAAATCTTACAAGCCAAGCTTTTAACAATATGTGAATCATGAACTTTAAGATGTTCAAGCTGGATTTATTTTTCTTAATTTTTTCCCTCAAGCTTTTTATTTTAAATTATTTAATAATAAATCTTATTATCTTCAAATGCTGGTTTTTTAATGATTTATGGCTTGCTATGCTTTGATTTCCTACAATGTGCATATAAAGTAGACCTTCTCATAATCAACTTAACTCTTGACTCAAAGCTACTGTTTGGTGGGTATGTTATACCCACTATGTAGTTTGCCTACAAGAGACTGTTCTTAAACCTGTTCAAGTAAGTTATATTTATTATGTACTTGTATACTAAATGGACTTTTGTTGGCAAAATAATTTCTCTGCTTTTCAATATGCTATCTAGCTTGGTCATAACTTTTCTTCCAAGGAGTAAGCATCTTTTAATTTTGTGGCAGCAGTCAACATCTGCAGTGATTTTGGAGCCCCCCAAAATAAAGTCTGACATTGTTTCCACTGTCTTCCCATCTATTTCTCATCAAGTCATGGAACCTGATGCCATGATCTTCATTTTCTGAATGTTGAGCTTTAAGCCAACTTTTTCACTCTCCTCTTTTACTTTCATCAAGAGGCTTTTGAGTTCCTCTTCACTTTCTGCCATAGAGTGGTGCCATCTGCATATCTGAGGTTATTGATATTTCTCCCAGCAATCTTGATTCCAGCTTGTGTTTCTTCCAGTCCAGCATTTCTCATTATGTACTCTGCATATAAGTTAAATAACCAGGGTGACAATATATAGCCTTGACGTCCTCCTTTTCCTATTTGGAACCAGTCTGTTGTTCCATGTCCAGTTCTAACTGTTGCTTTCTGACCTGCATACAGATTTGTCAAGAGGCAGGTCAGGTGGTCTGGTATTCCCATCTCTTTCAGAATTTCTCCACGGTTTAATGTGATCCACACAGTCAAAGGCTTTTGCATAGTCAATAAAGGAGAAACAGATTTTGGTATCCCACTAATGCTTTAGAATATATCTGCTCTTTCCTTATCAATAGTATTCCTGGTCTGTAGGAAGAATTCAGTTTCACTTATATCATATGTAAATTACAGGCAACTTGGAATCAGTAAGGCACAGTGTTGGATTTAATTTAAGGAAAGTGAGAAAATGTAAGAGATCATGATATGGTTAGATATTGTGCCTGAATTGTAATGGACTTTACTGCTAAATATCATAAAGTACAAAACAGAAGGAAAAGAGAGAGAATCATCAAAATTTGCCCATCTGGATATTTTGTGTGATATACGATGAATAGGCTCAACTGAGAGAAAATTGAAATAGCTACTATGACTGTTTTCTCTATAAAATTTTTGAAATTTTTCCATCTAGTCAGACTTGATATGTTATCACATGATTTCTCTCACAGAAATCTTGGTACTCCTCTCCAATCTGTTGTTTCCTCCTCTCAATAAACCATCATTATCCAGCAAATTTTTTAAAAGATCACCATTTACTTTTGCCTTTACATCAACTCTCATCAGTCAGTTGTCACTCATTCATGTCCAATTCTTTGAGACTCCCATGAACTGCAGCATACCAGGCTTCCCTGTCCATCACCAAATCCTGGAGCCTGCTCAAACCCATGTCCATCAAGTCAGTGATGTCACCCAACCATCTTATCCTCTCTTGTCCCTTTCTCCTACATTCAATCTTTCCCAGCATCAGGATCGTCTCCAGTGTGTCAGTTCTTCACATCAGGTGACCAAAGTATTGGAGTTTCAGCTTCAGCATCAGTCCTTCCAATGAATACTCAGGACTGATCTGCTTTAGGATGGACTGGTTAGATCTTCTTGCAGTCCAAGAGACTCTCAAGAGTAAACTTCTCCAACACCACAGTTCAAAAGCATCAATTCTTTGGCACTCAGCTTTCTTTATAGTCCACCTCTCACATTCACACATGACTACTGGCAAAACCATAGTCTTGACTACACAGACCTTTGCTGTCTCTGCTTTATAATGTGCTATCTCATTGGTCATAACTTTTCTTCCAAGAAGCAAATGTGTCTTAATTTCATGGCTGCAGTCACCATCTGCAGTGATCTTGGAGCCCAAGAAAATAGTCTCTCACTGCTCCCATTTATCCCCATCCATTTGTCATCAAGAGATGTGACCACATTCCATGATTTTCATTTTTGGAATGTTGAATTTTAAGCCAGCTTTTTCAGTCTCCTCTTTCACTTTCATCAATAAACTCTTTAGTTCCTCTTCACTTTCTGTCATAAGGATAGTGTCATCTTTAAGCCTGACATTTTGCATGATGTACTCTGCACATAAGTTAAACAAGTAGAGTGACAATAGACAGCCTTGACATACTCCTTTCCCCATTTGGAACCAGTCTGTTATTCCATGTCTGGTTCTAACTGTTACTTTTTGACCTGCATACACATAGCTAATCCATTACCAAAGTATGTGAGTTTTTAAAGTTTTATTTTGTACTGGGATATAGCTGATTAACAATATCATTATGACTTCAGGTGAACAGTGAAAGAACTCAGCCATATGTAATATGTATTGATTTTTTCAATTAATTTTTTTGAAGTGTAGTTGATTTACATTGTTGTGTTAGTTTCTGCTGTAGAGCAAACTGAATCAGTTACACATATACATATATCCATTTAGTTTTAGATTATTTTCCCATGTAGTTATTGATAATTGAGTAGAGTTCCTGTACCATACAGTGGGTCCTTACTAGTCTACTTTATACATTGTAATGTGTACATGTTGATCCAACTCTCCAAATTTATCCCTTTCTGCTGTTCCCCTTGGTAACCATGCTTGCCTTCTACATCTGTGACTCTATTTGTGTTTTGTAAATAAGTTCATTTCCAGCATTTTTTTTTACCTTCCACATATAACTGTAATATTTGCCTTTATCTGTCTGACTCTATTTTATAACATATCTCAAATGTGTTTTCTTTTCATCTCTACCCAAGCCCAGGTTTTCCTCGCCTCACTGGGGGTTTAATATTAGTAGATAACCAGTCTTGTATACTCGATTCTTATCAACAATGAAATCATTCTTGTCATAGTAGAATATTTTTTTAAGTAAATTTAAAAAATCAGCACTCATCAGTCCTCTGACTTAAATCTTCCAACGACCTTCTATTTCAATCTAAATGAAAACATTTTCCAAATTATAACTTTCAGTGTCCTGAATGATGTCATTTCTAATTTCTCCCATTTCTTCTGATACATCAATCTAAGATGACTTAATTACTTTTTTTCTCTTACTTGGGTGTAGGCTTCAAATTCCTAACAGTTGACATATGCTATGTAATTATATATGCATTTTTGTGTAATTTACATATTTATATTTTTAATATACGACAAATGAGAAAATAAATGCATGCAAGTCAGCTCTCTGCCTTCTCCACAATTCCTTATGTCAGTAAGGGACTGGTCATAGTGACTCCAAAGGAAGTCTAAAGCCACTTTTTAGTGACAACAACTTGTTAGGCTTGTTAAGCTAAGTCTCCAAGCACAACTCTCCAGGCAAGATTGGACTTTGCTCTGCATTCATTCCAGTTTGTTCTTAGTTTTATTATCATAATTTGCCTGGAATATGACAGAAACTAAGTATAGTTCTTTTGTGAGATGAGGCAACAAATCTAAAAATAAACTAACATAAAGTTACACACTGTTGAAACATGGAGATAACACATTGTTGAAAGAATATTTATTTAATCATTCCATAGATATTTACTGAGTATTTTGCCAGTTGCTCCAGGTTTTGTTGAGCCTGAGGTATATAAAATTGAGAGTGCAGAATTCCTTTAAAAAATACAAAGATTACTTTTTCAACTTTCACTAAAGCATGTGACATGTGAAAATGTGCCTAGGGCTTCTCTCTATTGTTTATGCAAATGAGGGGTCTGAAAGTTTAGTGTAGTATCCTTGATGACAAGTGGTGAGAGCTGTCTGAGAGCTGAACAAACATTGTGCCATTTACTGGAATCAGTTGTGAAAGACATCCCAGCTCTGAAAGAGATAGTCAATAGTGAATAATTATAATAAATATCAAAACTGCTGAGGTCAAGAGAAACCCAGGGTGCTTTAAAGCAAAGTGGAGGACTGCTTGGAGAAGGCCTTATGAAAGAAGTAACACTGTGACAGAGTGTTTTAGTTCAGACTTGCCCTTGCCAGGAAAATAGCCTTGAGGGGAGAGGATGATGTTAGTGAAAATGAGGTACAACAGTGCAACAGAGGTGATAGCCTTTGCAAAAGCACTGAGGTGTAGAAGAGGTTGCCAGACTTGTGAACCGTCAACCTAATGGGGAAGCATCAAGCACTGATGACAGTGGAGGGCAGACATCCATTTAAAAAAACCTGGTGTCACACTAAGGAGCCTGTTTTCTCCTGAACATCACTGAAGATGTTTAAATTGGGAAATAGTTGAAAAATCTGTGTCTTGATAATGTTATTCCTTTGGTAATGTAGAAAATCAGTTGAAGTAGAACAAGATTAGAACCAACAGGAATAGAGAGTGTGCTGTTTTTTTTGATCAATGATGAGAAAAATAATAAAGGCTTTGAAATAAGGCATCTGGAAATGCCTACTTCCAGTTCATGTTCTTCATTCAAAGAGAAATTATTTAAACAATGCAAAATATAGTGGGGGTTTTAATCTCATTAATAAGAGGAACATTAAGAAATTGAGTATCCTGGCTAACTGTCTCCAGTCTGCTCCTACTGGGCCTCGCTGGTGGCTCTGTAGTAAACTATCCACCTGCAATTCAGGAGCTGCAGAAGATGCAGGTTCAGTCCTTGAGTCAGGAAGATCCTCTGGAGGGCAACATGGCAACCCACTTCAGTGTTCTTGCTTGGAAAATCCAGTGGACAGAGGAACCTAATAGGCTACTGTCCATAGGATTACAAAGAGTCAGACATAACTGAAGCAGTTTAGCACACACACTGCTCCTACTGCACCAAACTTAACAGTTAATTAAACTTCAGTTTTCTAGTCTGAGGAACGGGAGAAATTACCCAGAAAATCTCTGAAGTTGCCTTGCAATTCTAAAATTCTATGGACTGCACTGTTTGTCCCATTTCTATTATAAAGCTGTTATTTGTTGCTCTTTTCTGCAAGTTAGGAAAAGAAAATGAACTCATTAACTTGAAATTAATCCTCCAGTTGTGCTGCCTTATATCTAGAATGCCAAGCTTTGAGATAGATTTTTACAAATAATAATTAAAAATCAGTTGTCTTTATTGGAAAAGGTTCTTCAAAAGAAGAGTGTACTTTACCCAGATGGCCACTACAGGAAAAGTTAAGAAAAAGATGTTGGTGCCAAAGATAAAAGTGATAGACTTTAATGTAATAAATACAATATCGCCATGATCTTCATATATTTCCTTGACTAAATAACATTGCATGTCCTTAAGGAGTACCTTAAGGCATATTTTTTATCAGATCATATTAACCATGCCTTTGGACAATACAATACAGAAAATATAAAGTAGGTGGTCAGATTTCTTTGGTGTGTTATGCCTATTGTCTTAGATAACAAGGTTGTTTTTTTTTTTAATAAGTTATAGTGCCATTCTTAGTGTTAACACTGAAGCCACAATAAATATTTAACAGGAAAATAAAATATAGAAATAGGCCCATCTAAAGACATAAATAGACAATCTGACTTGTTTCCATGAATGTAGGAACTTTACCCTGCATTTCCAAATTTGTCTTAATAACACTGTATCTTTTCTTTTGTAGGTTAAATTTATTTTCAAAATAGCACTGCTATATTAGTACATACTTAAGAGACAAATAAAGTTGTAAAGATTTAAACAGTATCTATGTCTGAAATTAAAATGGAATGATAATTCATGCAG
>SJYC01077672.1:0-15430 GCA_006408675.1 Madoqua kirkii | reverse complement strand
ATCTGAGCCACAGTCAGCTCCTGATCTTGTTTTTGTTGACTGTATAGAGCTTCTCCATCTTTGGCTGCATATAATATAATCAATCTGATTTCGGTGTTGACCATCTGGTGATGTCCATGTGTAGAGTCTTCTCTTGTGTTGTAGGAAGAGGGTGTTTGCTATGACCAGTGCATTTTTTTGGCAAAACTCTATTAGTCTTTGCCCTGTTCCATTCTGCATTCCCACGCCAAATTTGCCCGTTAATCCAGGTGTTTCTTAACTTACTACTTTAGCATTCCAGTCCTCTATAATGAAGAGGACATCTTGAAAAAGCTTTTTCTATATGAGTTTTACAGAAAGTGTCTCTATCGTGTGTTTGTTAATAAGTCTGCGGAGAACAAATCTGACTTGCAGAAAGTCATCCTGATGTGGGTGCACATATAAGCTGTGATACTTTACCCACTCACTCCCATTTGGTTTTTGTACAGTGGGGTTCTCTACCTTGAGCACATTTCTGTGGCACTCCTGTGTTTTCAAACTTGGTTACTGACCGTGGATTTGTTGCTGGGGAAATAAACACCACGCCATTCCCTGGGTAGAGTATGCTGTGCGATTCTTGCATATCCCCCCCGACTGTGCCCTGAGTTGGTTTCTGAGTGACTTGAAAGGCCGTGTTCTGCCTGCGCCTCAGCTTCGCACTTGTCAGCACGTATGTTGCATGCAATCGCACGATGAGTCCCCGCCAGGTCACAAAATGCGACGCTGTTTCTGCATCATGTAGCTCTTCTTTTCCGCTCAGTAAATGGGTTGTGTGCTTACCCCATGCCAAGGGTGCCAGTGATAGAGATTTTCTAGATAAAAGGAGACATACCAGCGTGGAAAGCAGCTGCTGTGACCTTTAGGTGACATGTAATCATGTCAAATTTTACTCGCTGATAAAAATGCTCCCAAAGAAGCATTCGAGCTGTGGTGGGCTTTGTACACATGTAGTGTCCTCCCAGACAGCCTGGGATGGAGAGGTTCATGGCCTGTCTCTTCTTGTTCTCGCTGTCTTCGGTGAGAAGCACAGATCAAACACTCGAATTGCACGTTGCGTCTTCTGAGTTGGAACTGACCGTGTGTATCTCAGATCCGCCTTGCCCATGGTGGTACCCCAAGCAGAAGGGCTTTGTGAGGTGTGCTCAGGTTACCGACGGAGACTGGAGTCAGCCTGGTGTGGGTCCATGAATGCCGCCGCCATGACTGCCGCACTTCCGGTCTCCATGGCAACGGACATCTCGGCAGCCTTGTGGGATGGGGGAAACTTTTGCCAACTTCTTGTGACCTTTCCAAGAAAGCAAGGTTTTCCCACGTCTTGACTCCCCCCCGATCATACTCTGCTTGGGGGATCGTCTGAGACTGAAGCACCGTATGCAGAGGCCTGGGACCGCTCCTTGGAGGCTAGTCACACGCTTGCAGCATGATAGGTGGGCACCTGTGTGCAGGATGTCTTGAATCTGGTTATCACTAAGAGAGGACCTGTGAGGCAGCACAGGGTGACCACAGTGTGAGCAGTGTGCGGCTCACAGATGATTGTTGAGTGTGGAGTTTCCCTGGGTGTTCTCAGCGTGGATTCTCCCTCCCCATCTTGACTCAATCCTGACTCCTGACCCCTTCTTTGCCCAGAGGGACTTGTGAGGGCAGTGGGAGCCTGCAGTCTCAGCCCCATCCTTGTGAGCAGAGTTTGTTATTGTAGAGCCTGCAAAAGAGGGTGGTGACTCTCCTCTCCTAGGTTTCTGGGGGGCCTTTACCCTTGAGAGAGGAGGTTGGCTTGGGCTGGTCTTCCTGGGAGGGGCAGGGTACTCAGCCCATTGGAGGCACTGTTCTTCCATCCTGGGGAGAGAGGGAGAAAGGAAGGAGGCAGCCAGTTTCCTGGGGCTGGGCACTTGATGGATGGATGGTCTAGAATCTGCCTTGGGGAAGGGCGGGGGGATGAGGGGACTTGCCCTTGAAATACCACTGAGGTTGGTTGTCCCTGAGGTTCTTCAAGAATTAGACCTCAGCCAGATCCTCCTGTGTGTGGTGCCCTTTGATCTTAAAAGCTATCACATCCTCCTGGCAGCTGAAGCCTGTGCCAGGGGATGTGACCTGGTCACCTGAGTCTGAGCTGGGTTCTGGCCCTGCCCCCGCCCCCACCAGACCAGGCTGTAGGCAGTGCCCACATTCTATGAATTTTCTCCTCTCATGAAGACTCTGTGAAGTTCTCTTCAGCCCAAACACCCTTCCTTCATTATTATTTCCTGAGATGAATGGCTGCTCGTTTCCCAAACTATTGAGATTATGAAATAAGTTTAATAGCCGCACAAAACATGACCTTCGATTTTTTTATTTAAAAATTAATAAAGAACTTAGTGACAAGTATAATAATTTAATCTCTATACGTAATGCCATGTGTACATCTACATATGCAGAAACACAGTACTTTTTACCTTGGTTTTGTATCAAAGATTTTACGTAAATCTTTCTAGGAGAAGAGTCATCACCTGTGAGTGACAGGCTGCAGTCATGAAATGAGACTGAAAATATTTTTTTCCTACTCTGAAGATAGTTTCATTTTTAAATAGGAATTCACTTATCTTCAGTTTCCTTTTGGATTCTGAAAATGTTTTTTTTTTTTTTTTTTGGTCTAGACTGCTTTCAGACAGTGATATTACTTTGTTTAGGAGGATGTCCTCTTGTTTAGACAGAATTATGGTACTAAGCAGAAAGCTGCTAACACCCTTATTTCAATTCACTGAGACAGTCGGGATTCTGAAGACACAAGGAGAGATAACTTGTTGCAAACATGTTTTTATAACTTTAGTTAAAAACAGTATAAAATACATGAAACACATTGTTTTCAAATTGTATCTCCACACGAAACAATTGCACTTCCTTCACAGTATCTGATCAACTTAACTCAGTCTTCTCCTTGCACAAAAATATTTCTCACTTCTATTAAGTGATATTCAAGGATTCATATCCTCCTATATCGATTCCACGAAAGATGCGTGTATTTTTTTTCTTTCATTAAAGCGTACCTCTTTGAGACAGCTGGAGTCACCCCCAAAGAATGCTTTCACGAGATGCTCTGTCATTCTTTGTTTTTTTTCAAGCCCACTAAGCTCCTTGTAGAATCAGAACACTGAGAACAAAAAATAGATTTGCTATTGAGTCAGAAGGGAAACGCATGGCAAGAAATAGCTCCAATCTGAGAGATACAGGTGGATCCTTTTACCGAGGTTGACCACTCTGTTCGCATCTGTTCAATACTGTGTGCGTGTGAGCGTGAGATTCGATAGAAACGGTTGGACAGAGACTAGGAGACTTGGTTTCCTTGTACATTCACAAACAATTCAAAATTGAAGTTGTTATCCCCTCCTCTCCCCCAAAAAAGGCAAAAGAAGATGCCCGCTTCCTAGTGTGAAAAGCCAAAGTTTGATAGACAGAGTCATTAATAGGGTACGGGCTTCTGAATTCTATAAAAAGGTACCTGCAAAGGTACAAAGGAACGAGTGAAAAGAAAAAGGAACTGAGATTTATACTGCAATGTGTAATCAAAGGAGAACTTGCAGTGTCACGATTTATTTAAAAAAGACCTAAAAACATTGGATTCACAGCTCTCCCCTAGGTGTTGTCATTTAGTACGGCTCACTAACAGGTGAAATGTGGGTGACATCAAGGTGGTTTGTCGGTAGCAGCTAAACTAAGCACAGGGTTTTGCTTTGAGGTGGTCAGATCTTCCCAGCTGTTACAAAGCACAACGAATGGTATCAAACATCTGGCTAGCCTTTCGTGATGAACAGTGTCTCAGAGATTGATCCACAGAAACACTTTACAGTGGCAGAGAATGCCTGTGATTTATCGGTGCCTGTATAATCCATTGCGTATCTCTATGTGTATGTTCAGATTCTTGCCAGGATTTATCATTTGGCCTTTGGGTACCAAAAGATTAAAAAATGAGATCTGTGAAAGCTTAGTGTCCGATAGCGCTGACCCTGTCAACTTGCAGTGATTAAAAGCATGTCCTGACTCTGGGGGACTCCTGGCTGCTGCTGGCCATTTGGAGCAGGAGCCGAAAGCGTGTCGCCGGTCTGGAGATGAAGGAGACGCCGAATTTGAGGTGTCAGTGTGGCACTGAGATGCCGCTTGGCTTAGCGCTACAGCACATGAAGGCAGATATACATCGAGTCACATTTTAGAGATTATTCATGGTCTCTGACCACTTGAAAAAAATTGTGCTTTCTCTGGAATTTGATGTGCTGAAAACTGCACTCACACACCCCCCTCCCCCTGCCCCCCGCTTATTTGCAAAATTAAACGTAAAAATGAAGTCCTTTGCAAACGTAAGGGCTACTTTTTCTTCTCAGTATTTAAAAAAAATAAAGGCTTGGAAATAATTATGAGTTTTCGCTGTGTTACAGAGTGACAGCCTGCCCTTCTGCAGGTTGGTGACCTAATCCTTGCCAGTCTGGGGGTGGGGGCATCGAATTTTTAGGTATCACCTTTGACTGTGTTAGGTTTCGTTTCCGATTTTACATCCCACACCCCCGAACTGCAGAGACAGCTGGCAAGGTGTGACCTGCACTCCCCTGCCTCTGTGAGCTGATCTGTCACAAAGGCCTTTTTGGTAAGCAGGGGGAGAACCGGGTGATGCCCAGCCCAGCCACCCTTCACTCCATCCTGATAGTTTTGGAAAAGGGTTTACTTTGAACTCCAGTGGGTTTTCAAGACGGCCTTCAGACTCCAAACACCGTGAGGGTTAAAGAACCAGAGTTTCCATCGTCCGTGCTTTTTAGATTCAGTTTTGGATTTTTGCTTGGGAGTTGAGGAGTACGTCTCCTGAGTGTAAGGCGAAGGTGCGACCTGAGTTTCCTCGAATGGATGAAGTTTCCGCAGAACTGGCTGGAGTTTGTCTTCCTGCTGCTTGAAATCTAGCTCCACACTAGAAAGCAAAGAGAGGGCCAGATTTAGTGGCTCGGTGACAGCAGACTTGGGTGCTATCCTCCCCGCGTAACCATCATTTGGATGATGTTCACGATATCATTTTATGGCTCAGCGTTAAGCAATTGGCGAGAATATGTTTGAGCTCTCAATCATTATGAACTATCTCTAAAAAGTTCACTTTCTTGTGAAAATAACTTAGCATTCATTGCAAACCTCTGAAGCTTTATTAGTGTACCTGGGGTGAAAGCATAGACTGTTGAAACCATAAATGTGACGTGTGATGACCTTTTTGCTTGTCGATGGGCTACATACATGTGCTTCATGGAATAAATAGTTAAGCAAAGATATGGAGCGTTTAGGGGTCATCTTAGTACATTTGCACCAGGTGCTTGGAAGCTCTGTGCAACTTTTCACAAGGTCAGAGTAATCCATTCATCTCACCCGAAACTGTTGTTAAGTGACATGACCTTGGTTTCTGGGCTCCTTTGAAAAATCTCATCTGCTTGAAAAAGTGGCAAGAACCCAAATATCCAAAAATGTGTGTTTTATCAAGTCAGCACCACTGAACGTCACTGAGTGGTTCTCAAAGATAGTTTTTTATTGTTTTTGTTGCAAAAACATGGATAGTATTCCACGTAGAATTGTAATTACCCGGCTGACGCCATAATGTGCAAACATGGAGCCATAGGAAAGGACGTTCACTGGTAGTGACAGTGTTTGTGTTAGAACGACAGGGTTAAAGCGGATGTTTAAGTGTATCTTGTTTGCTGTGAAATTTCTCCTAATAATGCTGCAGCTTGCCTGGAGTCCTCCCAGCTCTCCATGGCTTTGGAAAGGACCGCCGTGGACCCCCTAACTTTGGGTGGGACCCCCCACCCCAGTGTTACTCCTCCGCGGTCTGCCAAGGGGAGATGGGCCCGGCTTCCTTCTGCTTCCCTTGCCTGAACCCTTACAACGTGAACCTGGGTTCTGTGTCACCAGGCCTCCGGAGACCTCCGCTCTATGCCCTTTCCCTGTCTGCTCTGGGTGCCTGTCGAAATGTCAGTAGATTTCAGTACAGGCTCAGCAGTGATGATAACACATGAGGTCATAACATTTTATATCCAGTAGAACCGTAAACCATTTATAAACACGGTATTCCACTGATTTAGAGAACCATTAATCCTAGCCACATTTTGGCATTTTAGAAAGACAAACCAGCAAAGCTGTATCATCTGGAGCTTTAAAAACAAGTTCAGGACCCATCTGATGGCCCATTTTATGCTTTAAACCCACTGTTCCATTTTTCTTATCATCAAAGGCTATATCAGTGAAAAATTAAAAATACCATCAGAGAAGTTTATGCCTAGTTTTCTCTCTGCTCCCAAAACAATGATCCCTCCCCCGCTCCTTCATTTGAAATGGCCTCTTTGCATTATGCTGCAGTTTACAGGAAATAGAATAAAACCCTGTGAACTTATGACCTGCTAGTCTAGAACAGGGGTTGGTGGAGGTTTGGTTCCTCTTGGGGACAGTTGTAAAAAGTGCAAACCTCAGGACACGCTGCCTTTGTGAAACAAGAGCTTCAGCTATCGGTTCAGCAGGAAGAACAAGGATCTCCACTGTAGCTTTCCCCTTTGATGCTGTGGTGGGGGTGGGGGACAGGGGACCTCAGATAAACCCCTTCATCTCTTGCAGGTTCAGTCCCCTTCGCTTGAAGGGGTATAAGAATGGCTGCCCTGATATCTCAATGAAAAAGGATAAGGATCCCCCCCCATACCCTCTCCCTTAAAAAATAAAAACTTCCTAAACTGTAAGATGCGATTCAAATATTACTATTTCCTTATTCTCTGTTGGTCACTAATTGTATAATGGCTACAGCCTATGAAAGTATTCTTCGACTTGGACATTTAACAAAGAAAACAAGAACCTTGTTATTGAGTCTGTGAGATGTTACGGTATCCAGTATGGTAGCATAGGCACAAAAGAGTCGTTTTGTCAAGGTTTAGTGCTGAAAGCATGTTCTCCAGATCATAACCATCTCAATAGGCCCAGATAGGCTTTGTGTTATTAGATCAGAGGGCGGGCACTAGCATTTCCTGGGCCAATGGTACAATTCTGGTACCTGTAATTATTGAATTCCCATTAAGCATCTACAGTGGGAATCCTGTTATTAACCAATTTATCACACCACAGAACCATGTAATCACAGCATAATCTAATCTGAGTTCTTGTTAACAAGATGACTCGACTTCTGTCAGCTGATTCCTATCTGGAGTCCCCCGTGACCGAGAAGCTGCCGTCCAGAGCAGGTTTCTTTGTGCAGGGAGTGACCTGGAGTGCCCTGGAGCGAGGTGACCTTGAGCCCGGCACCTCCCTCCCCGTCTGTTGCCCCAGGTGACAGCACACCTGCCTGTCAGGTGGCGCGCGGGCACCCGCCAGGCAAACTGTGGAGCGCCGTGCCCTGCAGTCAGGTTGGAGTGATGTGAAGGGCTCCGTCCAGGAAGGGGGCTCACCGAGTCACCCGGTGAAGCAAACAGCCGGCTGCACAGGGCGGTGGCTGAAGGTTAATCGTCTGGCTGACTCTGGCTGACACAGAGCGAAAGGTCCCTGCGGTCTCAGCGGCCAAATGGCCGGGATAAGCCGCACCTGCTGCTCCGGCTCGCCCAGAGGACTTGGACAGGAGCCAGTGGGGGGCATTCTAGGGCACTGGACCCTGTGCCATGCCTCCCTGTTTAACATAGTGAGCGGTCCGGATGGGGCCTGGGGTTGGGATGGGGGCACCGCCTCGAGGGGCGACGGCCCTCGCTTTGGGTCTGGACCCTGATCAGAGGGACGCTGCCTGTGTGGGTGGTGGCAGTGGAGGCTGTGACTGTCCCAGAGCCAGGCTGTGGGGCCGCCATCACATGTTGCTTCCTTCCCAGCCTGGAGTACGTGTCCTGGCTCGGGGGTGGCTGCCACGCCTCACCCCTCTGTCCCCAGACACACAGGGCCTTCTGACCTTCTAGCACCTTCTGCAAGGTCTCCCATAACCATCCTTTCTTCTTCCTCTGCACCCACTACCGATGACGCGTGATTATGAATTTGGCTCTGTATCATTTTGTCTCCATCCCCTGAACGGAGCCGCTGTGCCCGGGTGAATGCCACCCGTCTCTGCCCCCAGCACCTACAGCACGGCCTGCGCCGCGGCAGTCGCCTGTGTGATGTTTACTGAATCAACACATGAGCCTTAAAAGACAAATCCCATAGCAGCTTTCGTCCCAGTTGCCCTGGGCTGCTCTGTCGTGGCCGGTGATATTAGAGGTGCCCCCGAGCTCTCCCTCCGGCGAGCTCCTCCTTGAAAAGATAACTAGGGCTTCTCCCCAGGCGTGGTGCTGGAGTCCACTCCCAGTGGAATCTGAGGCCAGGCTCCCTTCCTTCAGAGCCTAGTTGAAGAAGATTCTGAAGCTTCTGTTGCAAATCGCATACCACGATCTGTTCAGCGCCTGCTGCCTCCACTTCCACTACTGACGTCGTCTTTTCTGGGAAGGTCTGCAGTAAGATCCTAGGGTTGGTAGGGTCCGAGGCTGTGCTGGCCAGTGGCCAGGTGTGCTCTGTGAAGGAGATCCTAGGAGCATCTTTTGAGTCCCTTTCCCCTTGCCCTGTGGGCTACAGGCCCTGGTGCGACTTCCTCCAGGGGGGGTTACATAGCTTCCTGCCACCTCCAGGGTCTCAGGGTCCAGCCCCACGCAGGGCAGGAGGCTGCTGGTCATGCCGCCCGACTCCTGCAGGTGAGATCTGGGGTCTGTGATGGGCTGTCGAGTGGACATGTAAGCAGGCTGAACCCTCACGCCTCTGGAGGATAAGCAGTCTGGAAGAGGTCCTGAGTCGGGACGTTCTGAACCAGAGTGTGAAGAGGCTGGAGCCAAGCCAGCCTCACCTAACCTGCGCGCTCTCTCCTTTGGTCCTGAGTTCAAAGGCAGCCTGCAGATTGTGCTGGGTGATCCAGGAGCAGTCCCTGGACTGTTTACAAGATATGAACCTCTGGGGTCTGCTAGTATTTACCTTTTATATCTCTCTTTTCCTTGCCTGTGTCCATCCAGTCAAACACACATTCTGAGAGCTGAGTGGGCAGTGAAGCCGCGCTGGCCGACGTGCCCACTAGAACCTATGGCCATGTGTACAGGGCTTCCTGTGATGTGTGATTAAAGCCGTGGGACACCCACCTCACGTCTTTGGTTGGTCCTTTTCTCTTGAAAATAGAAGTTTTATGTATAGGGACTTCACCTACAGAATTATCACTCTGTTCATTTCCAAGGAAATAAAAATCTGCTCTGGACTTGCAGCCGCTCTGGCCACCGGCCCGCGCTTTGTTGTCCTCCCGCTGTCTCTGCTGGACTTGTAGTAACGCTTCTCCCCACGACGTCACGCGATTCTGCAGAGGAGCGTGGTCCCGGCATCTCTGCAGATGCTCTGGTGTCTGCTGCTCCTATAAATACCCGAGCCCTGCCACAGTTGCCTAAGCAAGCTGCTGCCTGCTCCTCGAGTTAATTTAAGGGGAAATGGACATGGAGCGTCCTTTTCTCCTGCCCCCGGGGGTAGCCGTGAAGAGTCAAGAGCGGGCGAGTTTGGCTCCCAGGCACTTGTGTGTGTCCTGGACTGGAAGGAAACCTGAGATCTCTGACTTGTGCAATCTTGATAGCGTCAGCAGGACTCAGTGGGCTGCAGAGCAGAGGCCTCCGCTTTTCATTCTCTGCATCAGATCACAGAGTCGCTGGGGCTCTGTGCAGCTCTGTCTGACTCACGCTCTGCCACCGTGGATACCTCGTGCCACCCTCGGGGCCTGGAGCTTCCTGGGCTGGGAAGTGACAGTGGGGATGCTCCCATCGCCAGGGGGCTCCTTGGAGCCACCAAATGTGCATGGAAATCGGGGCAGGCCCAGGGCAGCCAGCTCACTGGTGTGTGGGAGGGCTGTAATCCATGGGTCTGGGTGGGACAGACAGCATCCCCAGAATGATACATCAAATGTGATAACACCACGGAAGACACAGCGTTGTTCAGAGGAAGCTGAAGGTCAGGCGCGCCCCCTTGCAGGCCAGGTGGAGCAGGCAGGTCACTTTCCACTTCTGGGCACTGGTTTACATACACGACCCTGGCGGTGCCTTCAAGGAGTAGAAGAGCCAGGACCTGAGACAGCCATCTCCTCCCAGGACACATCTCCACGTGACTCCCGGCGAGTCCCAGCCAGCCAGCATGTCCAGAATCGCATTGTTTCCCCAGACTCAGCCGGCGAGCTGGGCACTTTGGAGTCTGGCTGGACGTGCCCTTCCTGCCCACTGCCATCTGCTGGGTCCGGGGCAGCCGCCTCTCAGCAAGCTCCGGGGACTTGCTCTGCCCCCGCAGACCTTCAGCTGTTTTCACTTTGGCCGCAGAAACAGCCGTCCTCTGTGTCTTCTCTCTACCTCGCCCTCATCCTAACCTGATTTCCAAGTACCTCAGCCACCTTAGGGACACCTGAAACTCTGTGACCGCTCATCCTGTCCACCCAGGTTACTGTTGCCTCTTCCTTCCATGGATGTTCTAGACCCATCACATACACCTGCCCCCTCCCTGTCCTGCCCAGACCCTTCTGGACCAGCTTCTGAGAGTCTCCACACATGTTCACCAGAGCACTTTCTAGCTCGTGTTCAGCTGGAGCGCCTTTTCTCAGTTCTGTGAACTCGTCGAGGGATAGACCATGCTGATATCAGCAGCCTCGTGGCGCCTTCAATACTGTGACAAGCTCCGCGCAGAATCTTGGTTTACTGAAATAAAATAAACTGATGACCTAAACCCATAGCCCATCAATTCCGCCCTCGGCAGAATGCTGTTGCTTTCTTTCCTAGTTATAATACTCATTAAAATGGACATACGGGGACTTCCCTGCCAGTTCAGTGGTTAATATTTCACCTTCCAATGCAGGTGATGCAGGTTTGATCCCTGGTTGGGGAGCTAGGATCCATCCCACGTTCGTCTTGGCTCAAAAACACCAAAACGTAAAACGGAAGCAATATTGTAACAAAGTCAATACTTTAAAATGGTCTACATCCAAAAAATCTTAAAAATATGAACACAGAATGTGCCCATGTTATATACCTGTTATATGTATATGGATGTCATTCTGATCGTTTCCAATATTAAGACTATGAACATAGATTCATCAGAACAATGATTCATTATAACGAACCTTTTCTGCCATCTCTTTCACACACAGTAGGTGCATGATCAAAGTTTACAGAATCACTGTAAGATTTAAAATACCAGAAATAAATGGGTATTCAGTAATATTAATACCCGAACTATAAAAGATCTGTCCCCTTTTCATGATATCCTATGGCAAAGAAATTATAGGTATAAAAAGCAAAACATTAGCCAAGGGACTTCCCTGCCAGTCAGTGGTTAATATTTCACCTTCCAATGCAGGTGATGCAGGTTTGATCCCTGGTTGGGGAGCTAGGATCCATCCCACGTTCGTCTTGGCTCAAAAACACCAAAACGTAAAACGGAAGCAATATTGTAACAAAGTCAATACTTTAAAATGGTCTACATCCAAAAAATCTTAAAAATATGAACACAGAATGTGCCCATGTTATATACCTGTTATATGTATATGGATGTCATTCTGATCGTTTCCAATATTAAGACTATGAACATAGATTCATCAGAACAATGATTCATTATAACGAACCTTTTCTGCCATCTCTTTCACACACAGTAGGTGCATGATCAAAGTTTACAGAATCACTGTAAGATTTAAAATACCAGAAATAAATGGGTATTCAGTAATATTAATACCCGAACTATAAAAGATCTGTCCCCTTTTCATGATATCCTATGGCAAAGAAATTATAGGTATAAAAAGCAAAACATTAGCCAGCTATTGTAGCTATAACTTATACTCTGAAATAGCTAAAACTATAGCTGGACAGTGACCTTTCTGAATACATCTTGTTACATGTCCTGCCCACACAGGAGAATAGTCATTCCTTTTATGCTCGGCTGAAGCCCCACCATTGGTATCTTTCTCATCTGTGACTTCCTCTGGAGTCGAAAGACTGATTTACCACTGTGCTGCATCTAAGAGCTCGAATCTGAGGGCTGGCCAGGTGCGCGGGGACGAGGGAACTGTGTTTGAGCCTCCCATAATTTTGAGCCACAGAGAGGTCAAAGCAGAAAGACTAAATCCTGTTTGTAACCTCCGCCCATAATAATTTCTTGGGTAAGAAAGGGACCAGGTCACCAACAAGAGTGGTATCGAGCGTAACTGAGGCCACACTCCTAGCAAGTCATCAAGATCAGAGATTATGTTTAAAAGGGGTGGATAAATAGTAAATGTGGGCTGCCAATCTGCTGTTGTTCCTGGCCTCAGCAAAGAGCGCACATTTTTAATTAAAAAAAAAAAGAACAAACATCTTAGGCAGGACATGGATTGTAAGGGAAGTTAAAAGGCGAGAACACAGGACTCTCCAAAATCCTTTGCAGTGAGCCCTGCGGGTGCCAGGGCTGGAGCGCCCAGCCAGGTGACCCGAGTCGGGTCGGCCAAGGTCTTGGCTGCCACCGTGTCTTCTCTTCTGACCCTGAGGATGGACAGTCTGCTGCCCAGAGAAGAATGCCTTCTTGGGGTCATAGCACTTGAGCTAACATGCATAGCAACCCAGCTCCTCTAAGCCTCCCGAGTTGAAGATGCTCTCAGGAGCTCCCCATATTCTGACATGAGCAGACAGAGCCAAGATATGGACCAGTGACGGCTCTCGGCAGACGGACCAGAAGAACATGAGCTTCTGGTGCACGTCGTGCGGTGTCGCCAGTGACCGGCCTGAAACCCCGAGCTCCCCACTGCCTCTCCAGAGATGCGATGTCTATGGGGCCAGTACCTTCAGGGAGGCTGCTGGGGGAGAAGTTTCAGCTGAGGGACGCCTGAAAACTCTAGGTGGTTTCTCTTGCCACTGAGTCACCCAGGAACTTTACACGTTCATTGCTTTAAAGACTGGATGCTGTATCTGCTCCAAAGGAAAATTTCCACGGTCATCTAAAAAATGAATCACACTGATTTGCTCATGACACTAACAACGTAACCCCTTCACACTGTTTTGGGCATAGATGACTCTCTCATTAAGTTTGACTTTTGAGGGTCTTAAGAGGAGGGCTGTCAGTATAATTAGCCTTTCTCTGCTGAATACATTTTAACTAATTGCTTTACAAATAATATGTTGAGATGAGTAATCAGTTTTCAATTTTATAGCTGTAATCAGTTACACATTAGAATTTTTGATACGAAAGGTTAGTAAAATGTCACTAAAGATAGTCAAACCTAATCCTTACATACTGGGGAAAAAGAAATAGGATTCTAATAGAACATACAAAGCTTGGATTACTGGTTTGGGGAATTTTCAGGGAGAATTTTGAGGTCTGTTAAGTCATTCTTTTTTTTTTTTTCCTCCTCACTTTTAATTTACTTTATTAAAACATATTTCCTTACATCAGAGCAACATCACCTAAGGTGTTATATTCTCCAGGGAAATCTTTTCTGTTATCTCTTTCCACCCCATCACTCACTGTAAATTCTAGGCAAGAGCACTAAGTATTGGACAAAAGGCTAATTTCCTCCACATCAGTTCATGTTGTTTAAGAACTTAATATGCACAAGTGGTGGTAATTGAAGCAGGCCTGGGAAGCCACTTCCACTAAGAGATAATCACTAAATGACAAAGACGGCAGATTCCTCTCCAAGTGGGCTCTGGACAGGCCAGCCCTGGCCCCAGTTCTGCATACAAATGCAATTACCTCTCTTAACAATAAGACTTCGTTAGTCTCCAGGCGTCCAGTCCTGCTGACTGCCCTGAGGGTGGGCCACTCTCGCCATCTCCCTCTTCGCAACACTCTGGGATCAGTGACACTTCTAGGCACGTTTTATGTGGAATCTTTGCAGCCTTCAGTTTCATGTTCTTATAGATGATGCAATGAATTTCCATCGATGACTTGAGAAAATGCACACCGTTAATTCTGTGAAATCCTTGTTTCAGTCTCATAAAATGAGAGTATTTTTCTTGTCTTTCCTGAAATCCTCCAATCTCTTTGGAAAAGACCTTGAGGAATCTGGGAGCCTCTCTGATAAGCAATTAAAGACTGCAGTGCACCGGAAAGTTTCCCAGCTGCTGTGAGGATGAGTGCTGTGTGCTAGCCGCAAGCCCTCCCCTTCCATCCTTGGAAATGCTCTGGCTGTTTATCCCCCTGGATCCTTCTGGTTGTTTCTAGCCCTCTAGCTTGGGAGATGGGAGAGGTGTTCTAGCATCTAGACCCTCTCCAAGATGGTCCTGTCCCTGTGAATCCGCCACCCCCCGCTGGAGCATCCTGGTTTCCTTCAGCTCCCCGTCCTCAGCTTTTCTTCACTGTGTCCGTGGCCCTGACCTTTGGAACAGGAGGTTCCCTGTTGTCCCTGCTCTACTGTTACAGGGACCCTATGGCAGGGGTCTGGTGGGGCTGTCTTCAGCCAGCTCACCAATTCCTCCGGTCTCCTGTTTTCCGGGGCCAAGCCCGTCATCTCCTGGGAGTTCCATGAAAACTGCTTGCTGAAGAAATGCATACAAACATTGAATGGAAGAGACTTGAGTATTTTATCAAAATGGTTGTTTGAAATTTTGTCTATGCTTGACCATCAATGGCTCATATCAAAAGATGAAAATATGGTATGGACAGCAGGGCATCCTGCAAGCTGCCTCCCTCTGGGGTGCGGAAAACAAAGTGACCTGCAGACCAGCGCGTTCCCTTCCTTTTGGGGGCTGAGTACAGCCAGGAATTCACTGCGTAATTAAGAGTGTCACTCGAGGTCAGTTGTGCCATGGCCCTGAGGATACAGAGAGGAAGCAGGTGTGGGCAGCCTCCTCCGGAAGGTATTGATGGTAGGAATTCTAACACTTTACAGGAAGATTTGAAATTCTGGTAAAGCTTCTACTTAATTAATCTGAATCATCATCATCATTATCTTTTAAATCTCGCTTTTATTCCCCCAAAGCCTTTGAATTGAGGCTAGCAGAGGCTCTCCTCATCACTGTGCACACATTTGAATTCAGGCCATTTTGTTGTGGTATTATTTTATGAATTTACCACTTCAGTTAAGCAGGGGAAATGGTATGTTGCATTGTTCCTTTTTGAAACAAAATCTGAACAAAGGATGAGTCATCACTTAGCATGACTCATCAGATCAGTCTGAGAGACTTACCGAGATAGGGTGGGTACAAAGCATTTCAACTGCTTATGAGCACAGATTATATTAGTAATTTATCCTTCAAACATTTTCTGAAATAATTACAGCCTATTTTGACAGGGAATATGGATGATAAGTCAGAAGAAGTTTGACTACAGAAAACTAAAACTTGTGTCTCTTGTTATCTTGTTTCATGCTGAGATGGTCTTCAATTAGAATTTCCCCGTTGGTCCAGATCACAATGGAAGGAATGTCATTTTAGGGGAAAAAAAAATGTTGTCTTGC